>PVLD010029308.1:0-18229 GCA_004027595.1 Dinomys branickii
AGCATACAGACCAAATTATTAACTTGCGAACTGCATAAACAATGGAATTTCTTGATTGGAAAAAGGCATTTGAGTCCTAAAAGTTGATTGCCAAGGAAACTAATGACTGGAAAAAGGCTAACAGAATTTGTATGTAAACTAGCATGATACTTTGTGTTATATTCTGCTTTCTTAATGAGAAAGAGAGGTAGAAAGGATAGCAAGGAACTTGGAAAGTTCTTGCTTCAGTTGTGAAGAGGCAAAGGACTACATTATTCTGTTTAGTTGCTCCTAACTTACTTTGAAAAAATTTAAACCTTCAAAGAAAAATTGAAAGACTAGTCTATATACCCTTCACCTAGATAATTTAACATCTTGCCACATTTGCTTCCATACATCTGTTCTCATAGAAAGTAAGTCACAGATAAAACAGTCAATCTTCACTTCAGTATGTATTTTCTAGGGCTGGGGATATAGCTCAGTGGAATAAGCGCTTGCCTAGCAAGCACAGGGTCCTGAGTTCAATCCCCAGTACCGCAAAAAAAAAAAAAAAAAAAGTATGTATTTTCTAAAAACATTCTCTACCTAACCACAATACTGTGATCATGTTGAGGAAAATTTTAACTACTACAGTATCATCTAATATATAGCTTATAGTCATATTCCCCCAATTGTCAATAATGTCCTTTTTAGTGTGTTGGGGTTTATTTTTTTTTTAGCCTATGATCCAGTCAAGTTTCATTACATTTTCCTTAAGGACAGACACCCTTCTTTTGCTTTCTTTTGACTTTCCTGTTGCTGACATTTTGAAAAGACCAGCCACTTTCTTATAGAATGTCTCACTGTATTCAGACTTAGCTGATTTTGTTCCTTATGATTATATTGTTTTACACATTTGACAAGAAAACTAACACAAGGAATTTAGACTTGTGCCTGGAAGAGACAAAGCAGAACCTCAACTTGGGGGTCACCAGACCTGGGATGTACAAATTGCACCCACAAGTCTACTGCTCTCTGCCTGTCTCTATTCCCCATTAGACTTCGTAGAATTCCTTGAGATCAGAACCTACCTCTTCCCCATCCTCATTTCCTTACCTTGTAATACCCAAGCACATAATACTCATGGAAAGCAAAGGTAAAGAAATAAATAAACCTTACACAAGTGGCTCACCCTAATCCTCTGTTTCTTTATCTTTAAAATGAGAATAACCTAATAAATGTGAGAGCACTCAATGTTGAGGTCAACTGAATAATTAAAAAGCTGACAAAGGAAATGTAGCCTTTGTGTTTGACCACAGGCACATGGCATCAGTTTATCCAACTACTGATGATAGTCATCTTCGTAATCTGAGTAAAGTGATATTTGCCATATTTTTCCATTGTGAAAGCATCTTTTTGACTTGTAATTTAGGGTAGGGGAGGAGGTGGCATCTAACTATACATCATCTCCAAACACCTTTCTTCCAGTGCTCTGTCTTTCGTGATCCCTGCCTGAATCCGCTGCAAAATGATTATCCAGTTCTGCCCTTACACTTACGTTTATTAGCTTGCTTTTTCTGTAAAGAAGAATTTTTGTTCACTTCATTTTTTTTTAATACTGTAGACTTAGAAAACATGCTATATAGCCCATTACGGTCTTTACTTTTTGACATTCAGATGTTTCCCAAGTTGGCCTAATGGACCCCACTGCAGGTCACATTCTGTATCATTTCGGCATGTATCCAACAGGTGGTTCTCCATTCAGGATGATTCACCTTAATGAACTTTGCCATGGTACAAAAGCATTCAGTAGAAATTATACTTAGGATTGTGTAGTTTGGTCCCTTCCCTGGGTACTCTCTCAAGATGCTGGACAATGGCTGCAAACTGTGCTTCCCAGTGAGCCATAGCAACCGGGGGAAGCAACCATTACCCAGTATTACTGAACTGTGTTGATATACTGTGGTGGTCAGTAGGCTCAGCGTACTTGGTTCATTTTCAATATGAGTATTAGAAGTTAAGATGCGTCTCTAGTATTTAACTTAGCACTTGTCTAATTGTGAAAATAATACCTGCTATAGCATTGAAGAAAAAATCTTGCAATATAGTTTAAAATGATTCTTTATACTCCTCCACTCCCATTATAGCCATATCTAAGTCCCCCTCCCCCAAATTAAGTTTGCCTCAGACCTTTCTTTTGTTAGCTTTGGTGGATCCTAATACAGATAATATAAGTGTGTATAAAAAAATACAGTGAATGTTTTAAAAATTATATAACTTATTGCAGTAAAAGACGCATTGCTATTAATCCCCCACAATACTTCTCACCTTTAAACACACTTGTTAATCATTCTTCCCACTTTCTTCTTTTTTTTGAGACAAGGTTTCACTATGCAGCTCAGACTGGCTGTGAGCTCACTTTATAGCCCCGGCTGGCCTCAAACTCCTGCCTTGAGAGTGCTGGGATTACAGGCATGTGCCACCACACCGAGCTTTCTTTCCACTTTCTGAAGCATTTCAGGAAGAGCTGTTTTGTGTCTTTAGTTGCACTATGGTGGCTGCCTCATTGCCCTGAATTGATTCAAAACATTTACCTCCCATGGTCATTTTTACTTAAGGGAGGAGCCAGAATTTGCAGCCCCAAATCTGGTGAATTATGTGGATGAGGGTACACTGTGATATTTTTACAAGCCTGCTTTTCCATTGGGTGGTGCTCAGTAATAGCATTCACAAAAAAAAAATTTTTTTTTTTTTTTTTTCAAAATTCAGACTGGCCTTAAACTCACTGTGTAGGCCAGAAGTGGCCTTGAACTTATAGCAGTCTTCCTTGTCTCCACTCCCTGAGTATTAGGATTATAGGTGTGTGCCACCATGACCAGCTAGCATTCACCAAATTTTTATCCTGACTCCTAAATGCATGAAAGAGGACTTCCAGAACTGCATCAGAAAGTGGCAAAAGTGAAGGCTAAGTATGTTTGAAACAAGGCAATATTTTTAGGGGGATTTCCACATTCCTACTGACTTAAGCCGTCAGTGGTACGTGCATGAGTATACACCTTTCAGCAGCCTGGGACAGTCACATTGAATGATACAGGCCGCCTGATTGGACAGTCATACATGTACAGCTCTGTTGTGCATGTGTTCATAGCAATGTGTATTTTACTGTAATAGGTTTATTTATTATATATTTTTATCACTTGCTTTGTAAGTCTTTTTACTTTCTGTGGTTTTTTAAATTTTCTTATATATTGTTACCTCATTCTTTTTGGTAATTGTATGATAGTTTATCTTAGTTACATTTCTTGTTGCTGAAACAAAATACCCACCTGACAGTTTGTAGAGATTTCAGTCCATAATTGGCTGGCTCCAAAGCAGGGGCCCTGGTAGACAGGCATCACAGAGGAGAGACAGTTCATGGTGGACAGAAAATAGGGAAGAAGCAAGTCCAAGTGACCTTAGCAGCCTCTTTATACCCCTTTTATGTTCAGTCTAGGCTACTGGATTTAGGGCGGGTGCCAGACCAATTAGTGGACTGATTTAGTAATGACTCACTCTTAATCCCAGCATCACACATTCTAGATCCAGCCACCCCTGAAAAAACCTCCTTCAGACTGCATGAGGCTTTGGCAGGGTCATTTAGACACAAATCATGACATAGTTCATGATAACGGTTTACCATAAAGGCTTTAACCATCCCCCTACTAACATTTAGATTATTTCAAGTTTTTCAGTATAATGGACAACTATAGGTGATAATCCTGTTTTAGAACATGTCTTTGTATTTGCATAGAATAAATTCTAAGAGGTGGAATAGTTAAGTAGCTTTCATTTATTTACACTTCTGCAGTATCTGTCTTACATCCTTACCAACACCAAGTATTGGCATTTTTTTGAAAAACTTTATTTGATTTAAATGAGTTTTCAGAAAGGGTAGGGATTAGTAACTGTTCCCTTCATTTCAATCTCCTATCTTTCTAGTTCCTCCCTGCCCTTCCTTCTGTCTTTGTCTCTGTAGTGGATTTTTATTTACAGATATACCTGGGTGTCTCTTGAACTTCAGCTGCCCAAGTGCTGCGATTAAATATATTTGGGTATATGTTTTGTGGACCCTTGCTGTATACACTCAGGCTACCCTCCATCCAAAATCACATTGAATAAGATTTGTTTTTAAAGTATCCCTGTTTTCCTTGCTTGCCCTCCAAATTCTGACTCCAAAACTGGGAACTCAGAAGGCTGAGATACAGAAAGACACTTGAAGTTTCACACCAGTCTTTGTTATATGTATTTTACAATTTTTTCTCCCTCTGTTTATCTTTTGATCTTTTTATGTAGTTTACATAACAAAAAGATTGGTGTGTTTATGTTATCTATTGGTGTTCTAAAAGTTCCAGGGATTTTGCTTCACTCAAGTTGACTTTTCTCATCTAAGATTTTTTCCTGATCTTTTTCTTTTATTCTGTGTACAATTATTTTTATACACTATTAATTTGTCAGCATGCTTTCCTTTGTCATTAATTTTACATTGTGATAATTACTGTACATCAAATTTTTATACAAGTACCTGTTTCATGTTGTTAGAACAGTGTAAATTGTTATGAATATTTTGATGCCTAGTTGGGAAACTCCTTTGTTCTTCATTAAGTATTTCTTCCTATTGGTAAATTTTACTTCTAGGTACATGCGGCAAGGGGACAACTTGTCCGTTTATGATTTATGCTTCCTCCAGCACTGTACATTTTTCCAGAATGTACATTTTTCCATATCTGAGATAAGTTGGTGAGGTATCTGGAACCAACATTTCTGTGTTGAATAAACGTAAAAAAAATTGAAGACTGAATGATTGAAAACAATGTCCTCTAACCTAGGAGTGTCCAATAGGTTTGTAACACCATTGGAGTGTTATGTGTTCACCTCTTCTAGGGTCAGCTCTGACCTGTGGGCTCTTCATAGCCATTCCGTGTAACCTCATATCCTATTAGCTATGTAAATCCACCTTCTCCTCCTATCTCTCACTGCTTACTGTTCACCTTCCCCACCATTCAATTTTTTATGTGGGGAATTCTCATTTGTTCCTGAGGGCCCAGTTCAGATGTTAGCTTTTCTGGAAAATTTTTCTTCATGCTAACAGTGAAAAGGTTGCTTTAACTTCTGTGCTTCGTATTATTTATTTCTGTACATTATCATTAATAAGCTGAACCAGAGTACATAAAACACATGCCATAAATGTTTGTTGAATAAAAATAAAATATCCCTACCTTGAGAGCGCTTACCAGAGAATAAGAACAAAAGTTTATAAGAAAAATAGATCCAAAAGCAGACAGTGTATAAGGGTTTGTGTGTTTGTTCAGCTTTGCTTTTCTGTAAATTTGTTGCCAACCTGACCAGACTTAGGTTTTATTGATTATTGCCTGTGAGACTCAAATTGAGATGTTGCTTTGACACAGGAAGGCACTACAGATAAACTGTTTCTGAAGCAAAGACAGGAATACATCGTTCCCAAAGGGGAAATACCAAGAAATGGGGTTAGATACTTCATATAATATAAAACTGAATTGTAAATGAATGGATAATCTCAGTCTTGCCCCCCCCCTCTCTCTCTCTCTCAGTACTGGATGAATGAATACACCTCATCCATTGGAATTGGAGTTTTTCATTCAGGAATTGAAGTATATGGTAGAGGTAAGTATACACAATTTAAGTACACTTGCTGAAGATTTTGTCCATTAATGGAATTGCAAAATTACAACTATAACTTTTTTTAAATACTTCCACATGTTACTGTAGAAAGTGGGAAAAATCTCTCCTCATATTTATACTATGTTTTGGGAAAATGCCCAAAGTAGAGTGTATTTGGGGAGAAAGTACTTAAAATACAAGAGTGTACACTCATTTTGCTTTCATTCTAAGTTCTGTGTCTTTAAAAAAATTTTTCTACCCTGTGTTGGTTTGTTGCTCTCTGATGTATGCTAGAGTTCTAAGAAACTTTGTGCTTTGAAAAATGGCATAACCAAAGCAATCATTTTGATTGGAAAGGGTTTGGAACTAGAGAGTATCAAACTTGAAATACCAATTTCCTGAGGGTAATAAATTTGGTTTTTGTAGACTATTAAGTGTGTGTTTACTGAGCAAATCCTGTCTTTGATTACATCTTGCATTTTGCACAAGAATGATGGCCTTTGTCTTTAACTGAACCCTTCTCATTCCTGTTATCTTTATTATGATAAACATGACTGGAGCCATTCAACCCAAGCAGCTGTGTTTTCAGCAGCTCTCCCCTTTGTTCTGGTTCCCACTCCGTGCAAAATGATCTCCTTACCAAGTGGTAGTATATCGGTTTGAATCTTGAATCTTAAACCCACCTTGTAGCAGAAATTTCTTTATTTGCATCAGCTAGGCAGTTTTTGTGGCCACTTAGGATTGCAGTCCACTCAAGGTTGCCCCTGAAGACTGTATACCAACTACAGGTAATACAAAGAAAACATTCATTTACTTAGTTAAAAATGTCAGTATGGTTTATCTTTCTCCCCTCCCCATCCCCCTTTTTGAGAATGGGACTCTTAGCTTTGCACATACTAAGCAGGTGCTCTGCCACTGAGCTACATCTCCAAATATTCCTCTTTATGTTCCACATTAGTGGACTTAATGTAGCAAGATAAAATAAATCTTGACTATAAAGATCTACTATTTAAGTTTCATTTTACTTGAAAGGCCACACCATCAGATAATCCCAAGAAAAGTGAGCAGCTTTGCTATGAATTGAGGTGATGAGAGTGTTGTTCTGATTGTAGTCTATGGGTTTGCTCTGTCATTAGTCTGACTTTGGCCAAATTTGTGTATTACTTTTTAACTTGAATTTGGATGGTGTGTAACATTTAAAGTGTCATTAGATTTTGAACTGCATGATTATGCTGTGAAGTACATGAGAGCATGTGCCATTTTCTTAATCTATCAGATGAAGAAACTAAGACCCACAGTCAGATTGGTAATAACTAATAGAACTGGGGTTTGGACCCAGTGGTTGTTTTGGTTTGGTTTTTTTTGGTGGGTTTTGATGGTACTGAGGATTGTACGCTTTCCCAGTAAGCTACATCTGTACCCAGCTTCTTTTTACCCCCGAGTCAAGGTCTTGTTAAATTGGTAAATTGGCCAGGCTGGGCTTGAACTTGCAGTTGCCCTGCCTCAGACTCCTAGAGTACTTGGATTACAGCATTGTGTCACCATGCCTGGCTCTTGTATGTTAGTCTAGTGCCCTGTGACCTACTCACTGATACCTTCATAAAATGATTTAGGAATAGCTAGAAGTATGATTTACAGCCGGGTGTGGTGGGGCACGCCTGTAATCCCAGCACTTGGAAAGCAGAGGCAGGAGGATCATTGGAAGTTCAAGGCCAGCCTGGGCTACAAAGTGAGCACAGGATTTCAGAGTCAAATTATAGCAAGTACCAATATTTTAAAATTAAAGCCACACATTAAGGTATTAATTAAAATATACAAAAATGTAGCATAAAAAGTAAACCTAATAGATATAAAACATTTTAGTCTTAAGAGAATTGTAAAACTTTTAACAGTTTTAACATACAGTTAACAAAATATAGTGTGTATATTTAACCATAAAATTTGTTTTCTTTGTTTCTGGATCTTTTTGAGACAGCATCTCACTATGCAGTTCAGGCTTGCCTTGAGCTCACTTTGTAGCCCTGGCTGGTCTCGAACTCTCAACAGTCCTCCTGTCTCAGCCTCCCAAGTACTGGGATTACAGGTGTACGCCACCATGCCTGGGCTAAACCATAAAATTTGATAAATCAATATAACTATAAACCTGTGAAACCATCACCATAATCAAAATAATGAAAATACTTTGCTGATGGATATTTGAATTGTTTCCAGTTTGGGGCTATTAAAAAATGGGGGGAAAAACCTCAAATCTCCATCAATTGATGGATAGATAAAATATAATACATGTTAAATTTAAAATTTGATTAGCAATAAAAATATTAAAAATACTAATAGACACCATAAAATGGGTCAACCTTGAAAACACTTTGCTAATGAAACAAGCTTGGCACAAAATTTTGACCACGTGTATGATTCCCTTTGTAATACGAATATTCAGCTGCGTGTGGTGGCACAAACCTGAAGTCTCAGTGCTCTGGGAGGCTGAAGCAGGAGGATTGAAAGTTGGAGCCCCGACTGAGCAACTTGGCCTCTGACTCAAAATAAAACAAAAGAGACTGGGAATGTACTTCAGTGGTAGAGCTCCCCTGGGTTTAATCCACATATCACATAATAATAATCATCATCATCATAGTAATAACATGTCCAGAATAGGCAGATTTACATAGAAAGTAGAGAGGTTTGGAAAGCAGGAGGAGTGAAGAGTGACTACTGTGTAATTGGTAGGGTTTTGAGGAGAGATGACACTGTCCTAAAATTAAACAGTAGCAGTGGTTGGTTGTACAACTCCGTGAATATACCAAAACCCTGAAGCTGTGTACTTTTAAAAAGTGAATTTATGGAATGTAAATTAATGTATTGTTGTGTGTTTCATAATGTTACATCTTTAAAGAAATCAAGAACATTTACTGAAGGTACCGTGAAAACTCAATGTCATTTGACAGTTTCCACACAGCGCTGACCACAGAGACTGTTTACCTTTGAGTGTTAGTCGCTGTCCTCTTGCCAATATAAATAAATACAACATAGTAGTCAAGATTACCTTAGAGTGTCTTTCATTATTCAAGTTTCAAATCTTTTGTGACAGTTCTATACTGGTAATAACTAAATGAGATATTTGTGAAAGCATTTTATAGACTGAAAAATGTTTGTATCAGTATCATTATCCTCATCACTCATCAAAGCTAATTGAGGATTTGGTTAAATTTTATGCAATCAATACTAAAAACTCTGAGTTTCCTCTTTTCAGAATTTGCTTATGGTGGCCATCCTTACCCTTTTTCTGGAATATTTGAAATTTCCCCAGGAAATGCTTCTGAACTAGGAGAAACATTTAAATTTAAGTAAGTATGGAAGGTTAATTTTTGTTACACTGCCTTAGGTGCCAAAACTTGTTTTTCAGGCATACAGAGTTCATCCTGTAGGTTTAAGTGACAGTGTTACTGCTGCTGACATTTTATTTTTAAATGAAATCTGTTTCAGTTGTTATGTAAAGGTGGGAATTAAAATCAAATATCTGATAATCAATTACTTGGGACCTACAAAACTATTTTTGTCTTTAATTCAGATTCTATCTCAGGAAATTTTCCTACCTAATGACAGACAATCGCTAACCCCCAGGGTCCTTTGGGGGAGAAAAAGGAGAGTTTTATTGTAACCTACCTACCACTATTAAAAAATCTCTCCTTTTCTCAGTGAAGGAAATACTTTATAAATTTGCAGTTACTAAACAATTGATAACCTTGGGCAATATTGTTGAGATACAGGTATTATGTGTAATGATAAACCTATAATGTGTAGTAGCTATGGGTGTTCTCTGGAACCTGAAAATCAACAGTGAAAATCTAAATGTTAGGAGATTTTCATTCCTTAATCGAGGTTTGTATTGAAAGTATTTACAATTTTAGTTTTCTGGAGCTTTAAAGAAACTGCTGAATAACTTGTCAAGTGAAAAATAATGTAATGACTTTATAATACAGAAATTCAGGTTCAGGCTTAACATGCTACTAAGTTCATGGCTCTTTCTTGTTTCTTGGGGGGCAGGGTACCAGGAATCAAACTCAAAACCTTGTGCTTGCTAGGCAGGCACTGTGCTCCTGAGCTATGTCCCCAGCACAGCTTTCTTATTTTATTACTGAATTGAAATATTTATACATAGGAGTGCAATAATACTACACTTCCTGAATCCATTCCTTAGGGCTCCCTTTTGGAAACATTACTTGATAAGATGATTTTCTAATTGTTTCAATCTTCTTTGATGCCTAACTTGTATCTTACTGAAATTCTGCTTTTTATTGTTACAGTAGATGGTAATTTTTGGTAGTTTTCTTTAAAAAGCATTTTTAATAATACTTTTTAATATTTGATCAAATTTAACAATTTGTTTCACTGCAGAACAGTGGTAGGTAACTGATTGTTTCTAAATGAAAATATGGCCAGCTCTTACTGATGTTATTAAGCAGGAATTTTTCTAGCTTAGATATGGGTCACTAATGACATACATTTCATAAAGAATTCAACTTGTGTACTTACACAATTCAGGAGTAGTGAATTTACAAGTTTATTGCAGAAAAATAAAAGAAATTTTTAAAGGGTCTCATTTACCTCTAAGTCTTACTACATTAACCCTGATTTGTTGCATCAAGCATAATATTCCTGGAAATAAGCAAATGTGTTTAAATATACCTATTATCAATACCTGAAACTCACACAGCTGTCTTCTCTTTTTTTGTTGTTCTTTCTTTTTTCTTTTTGTTCTTTAAGAGAAGCTGTTGTTTTAGGGAGCACTGACTTCCTAGAAGATGACATAGAAAAAATTGTAGAAGAACTGGGAAAAGAATACAAAGGCAATGCCTATCATTTGATGCATAAAAATTGCAATCACTTTTCTTCAGCTTTATCAGAGGTAAATATAATTTTATCTTAAAAGTTCTTTAGGTAAATAACATTTACTAGAATACTCACTGACTCACTGTATTCAGTCTTGATTTGTTTCTTTTTCTAATTCATGTTGTATAAAACAGTGTTGTATTAATGATCTTTCCAGAATCGAGAGCTTGAGAGTCAGTATAGCTTTAAGTGATAATTCTGTTTGTTTCTTTGCACTGGGTAGAAAATGAGCCTTATTTTTTATTTGATTATAGCTGTGTGTTAGCTTCTCATGGATGAGACAAGTTCCTGAGGAAAATACTTTGGCTCACAGTTTTAGTCGCTGGTCAGTTGGCTGTGTTGTTTGGGGCCTTGTGGCAGCATGATGCTTCCAAGTGAGGACACATGGTACAGCAGAGCTTTCTTGTGTCCAGGAAGCGGAGGGAGGGAGGAGGAGGAACCAGAGTCCCTTCAAAGGCACAGCCCCAGTGACTTAACCTCTTCCCCTAGGGGTTACTTCTGAAGGTCTGCCATCCCCCTGGTGACCTACAGGCTGTCATCCAAACACATGAGATTCATGGGGAGATTTAAGTATAGCAAACCTGGAACTTTTCACTTTGATAAAAATAAAATTCCTAGGAGATTGATGCTTCTTAACTGCTAAAATTTCTCTTTTGCTGAATTTTAGTTGCCAACCTGAGTTTTTTTTTCTTGGCCCTTATTTATAAGTAATTCATCTCTCCTATCTGAAAATTTGCTAACTGGTCACACAGGCGCTTAAGTGGCCTTCCCTATTCTTAAGAATCCCAAACAGAAGATGAAGGGAAGAAATGAAAATAAAGTCTAGAGAATTAAATAGCACATGGTTACCCAGCTTTGACTTTCAGCAGGTAATTGCACTAGTGGCGTCAAGGTACAGAAATTGCAGAAAATGTAAAGAATATAGTGACTACTATGCAGAAATGCATAACTACCTGGCCTTTTGCACTTCCTCTTTCCAACAGGGCTATAATGGTCTCTTACCATCCTAGTCAAAGTGTATTTCATGAATGGCAGTATCACCTAGGAGTTTGTGGAACAAATATCCCTGCTCCAGTATATATGTGCTAAACCAGAATCTTCATTTTAACAAGATCTCCAGGTGATTCATGTGAAGATAAAAGTTTAAGATGTTCCCTCAGTCTAGCGGGTGCATCAGTACCTCAAAGGGGATATAGTCAATTATGCAGGAAAGAGGGAAAGGTGATTCTGAGCTTTTATGACCACAGATATTATATATGTAGTGAATTCATTCAAAGATTCAGATGGATGCTTAGGTGACTTTAAGGCCACCCTGAACTACATAAGAAAACTGTCCCCAAAAAGGACGAGGGTGGTGTGTATGAAGAAAATATTAGTGCAACAGAACTTCTAAAGGCTGGTGATTAACTAGCCTGACGTGTGTGCTTCTGAGTGCTTCTTAGAAAAGGATTAAGAAAGCCTTATGTGTCGCTTGAACATGGAAGTGTGGTTGTCTGGCCCTCCAGTATCTCAGCTTTATGCCGAAGAAAAGCCTCCAGCTTTGCTTTTCCTCCCCCTAAATTCATAAATATTAATTGCTTGGATTTGACTCTTAAGCTAAAACCAGATGTTGCCTGCTCTTCACACTTTTGGCTTCGCCAAATCTTGGTTAAACTGCAAGGTACAGGGTCAGGGAATAAGATTTCTATGTGGGAATCACTGTAGGATTTGGTACACCTTCTGTAAGGTCCTCAACTATGTAAACATGGTTGTTGACTGACCCATGGGAGACACTTGCACGTTCCCACAGGAAAGCACTTCTCTGGTGGGACGGTCTGAAATCAGGCTGTTGGGCAGCTTGGTATTTGCAGTACAGGGGCTAATTCTGTCCCTGACTTTTGATCACTGCCGAGAGTTACAAATGATAGGGAGAGCCCATCACCAGGACTGTGACTCCTGTGCCCACCACTGGCAGGGATGTGTGACCAGAGTCTAGACTCAGAACTTTCTAGATGAGTTATAACTGGTGGCAGTGGGCTGATAGCCTAGCATTTCTCCACATTTCTTCTGATACACACATCTTTGTTTTGGTTTTGGTTTTGAGACTGTCTTACTGTGTAGTTCAGACTGGCCTTGAACTCACAATGATCCTCCAGCCTCAACCTCCCTGAGTTCTGCGGTTGTAGGCATGTGCCACCACACCTGGTTCCATTTTGAAATTTTCTGAAAATTCAGGGTTTAATTTTGACCAATTCCTAACATGATATGTTTTTCTAGTTATGTTATATAAAAATATTTCCCTATGAAGATTCTTTATTCCTCTTGAATATGTCCCTTCCAGACAAAAGGTCTCCGTGAGAGTAGGGGATCATTTTTAAATTGTGGACTTAGATTGATAACTGGGACAAACTGATTTTGCAATAAAAATAAAAACGTTGGCACCTAGGGGGATTCAGAGGAAGACTTAATCTTTCAGTGCTGAATCTTCCTCTTTCAGTACTGCTGTTTCCCTCTTCCTAGAGAAAATGCCCCTTGCTTTTTAAGCACTGCACATGCACTTTGAATTCAAACAGGCTGCTGAGCCTCTGCTCATACCTGGCAGTGCTGAATCCGAGACAGTAGAGGAGGCCTGTCCTTCTGTACCTCCCTCAGAGGAAACCTCCAGACACCATCCACACTCAGGAGAGTAGTACTCTGGTGTTGTGAACAGAGAGACCTGGAACTGACTTCCCTCAGGTAACCCCTCTGAAAGACAAGCATACCGAGTTTTCACCTGGGTTGGAAACCTAGAGGTTCCTCCAGACTTCACCGCGTGCTCCTTTTCCTTGCTAATCTCACTTGACACCTTTTGCTGGAACTACATCTGTGAGTACAGGTCTGTACCAAGTCCTGTAATCCCTCAGCAAATCTTCAAAACCAAACGAGAAGTAGCATGTTTGGTTTCGGGGTGTTTATTTCTAGCTAATTAATTTAAACCTGAAAGTAGTTTTAGGGACCTATGACATAGTTCCTTCCCTGTCATTCTCCAGAGGTGACATTTTCCCCCACCCTCTCCCTCTTCTTCCCCTTCTTCCTCTCCTCTGGAAAATTTAGTTTTGTAGATTTCCTCTCCCCCAGATTTAAAAATATTTTGTATGTTTCAGTTCAGTGCAATTATAGCTCTTGTCCCATCTTGTCCTTCTTCAAGTCTTAATTTGCTCCAGTAATCTTTAATAGACTTTCTGTTTTATGGGATAAGATGTTCCAGGCTCAGGGCTGGGGAGATAGCTCAGTGGAATGAGTCCCTGCTTGGCAAGCATAAGGTCTTGAGTTCAATCCCCAGTACTGCCAAAAAAAAAAAAAGGAAGATATTCCAGGCTCATCTGTATATTGTATTTTTTGTGTGTGTGTGGTACTGGGGATCGAACTCAGGACCCTGCGCTTGCTAGGCAAGCGCTTATTCCACTGAGCTATATCCCCAGCCCCTGTATACTGTATTTTTTAACCCAGAACTATTTGCTTCTAATAAATATTTAGAAACCTTAATCTGGGTTCCTTATTACTGCTAAATTGATGGAGTTTCTAGATTTCTTTTTTCCCCCAATAGATAGATGTATGACTTTTTACAGGCACATTCACATTTTAATTTGTTGTTTTTCAAAATAAAATTAGTTTATCACAGTTTCCACAAATCAGCTGATATATTAATCCACACAAAAAGACTCTATTCAGATAAAAACAGCAGGAATCACAGACACTACTGAGGACTAAATCTCATTATTATTGGTATAAAATAATATTGGTCATGGGCTGGAGCACAGTGAGAGAGACCAGCAGCTGGTCCACAGTTTATGTTCCATAAAACTGTATCACAGAAAAACATACAGATAAGTAGAGTTAGAGTTTTTAGTTAACCTTATCAGTACAATAGGTTTATCTCAGGTCGGGAATTTCATTTGTCAGCAACAACATAATTACTCATTTGTTTTATCCGTCTGTACCTAAAACAGCTTTAGGATAATAGGCTCATGACTGCCATCAACAACGTGATTACCAGAAAGTTGAACGTTTTTATGATTCATTGTCTTTGAGTATGACTTAAAGAGATACAGTCAGATGAGTGTGTTTTACAGTTAATTGGAATAATTTCTTTCAATGTGATCATATCACCAACTGGGGTTCGATTCATTTGTTCTGTTTATTTTTTCCTTTTTAAAGAGGTTGTGTTTGTTGTTGCGTTTGTTTTATGTTATATAAAATCTACCATTTCAAAGTGATATCTGGAAAAAAATGGTTATTTTTATGGAAATCTAGCTTTGTGTATTCTCTTGTATTATTCTTCTTTGGCTTCTAGAACTATAGGAGGATAAATCAGTAGTGTTTTAACCTCCAGGTTTCTGTAATTTGTTAGCACAGCTATAGGGAGGTCGTACTGATGTTTGTACCTGGAAGCAGGGCGCTACTGTAACAAACACCTAAACGTGAGGCGGTTGTGGGATTTGGTGATAGAAGAGGACTGGAGCAATTTTTTTTTAAAGACAAAAGAATGGCGCCATATAAACCAGAAATAAAAATTATAGAGAAGGTAATAGGGGATTAATACTGGATGCTGTGTTACATAATACTACCTCTGCATTTGTTGCTCTGTTATACAAATAATAGCATGTTCGATTAATCAAACAGTCTTCTACACCCTCATCTCCGTTGTTCTGCCACCCAGTCAGTTGTCTTCCCTCTGATAATTGTACTTTTTGGTTTATTTACTCCCTCGGGCTCTCACATTGGGAAGAGACATGGTTGCTTCAAATCATGCTGTACATGCTGTAACAAACGTGTGTGCACACAAACTGCTATGGCAGGAGGTAGAAAAGCACCCATCCTCAAAGACAGTAGATAGGCAAGGAACCAGGTTCACTGTGGTCAGCACCCCATTGACAAGCCCTCAAGGCCATCGGGGGTTCCAGCTAGTCAGCAGGGTCACCCCGACTGCTAGGCTCCACCCCAACAAGGCACTCCCAGGGCCCAGTAGAGTCCTCGGGGTTGCCCCCACGGACCGCCGAGCCGAGGACTGGGGCAATTTTGAAGGATTTGAAGGCCTTTTCTAGGCCTAGATTACCTTGAACAGACTGCTGTAGAAATACGGATATGAAAAGTGCTGCTCACTAAGGTTTAAAAGGACATGATGAAGATGTCATTGTAAACTGGGCAAAAGGAGGTCCTTGTTACGTAGTGGTAGAAAGCTTAAGTGAATTGTGTTCTGCAGTTATATGGAAAGTAAAACTTGTAAGCAGTAAGATTATACTTGGTTACAGTCTGCTTTCTTGTTTATGGTAAAATGTGAAAAGACAATAAATGCAGGAAAAAACTGTTAAGCAAAAAAGGAATCACTGTCTGATGATTTAGGGTATTTTCAGCCTGTTGAGACTGTAAGAGATGCTAAATCTAGAACTTTACTAATAGGAAAGTGTGTTATAAGCCAAGCGTGGTGGCACATGCCTGTAATCTCAGCACTTGGGAGGAGTATCACCAGGAGTTCGAGGCCAGCTTGGACCAGAGAGCAAAACCCTTCTCAAAACACAAGCAAGCAAAGAAGAAGGCGTGTTAGAGAGAGGTTAGGGGTGTAATGGAACCAACTTTTTAACTCCAGAAGGTCTTAATTCTCTGCCTCATGCATCCTCTTACCTTCCTCAACAGAAACCAAGAATAGAGATGCGCTATGCAGGCAACACTCTTAACGGACTTGTTTTCGGGGCTCAGGAGACCCACGGTTTTGCATACATTATATTAGCAGGGGTGCTGCCTCCGTTGGTCTGAAAGTACAGAGAGTACAAAATGAAAGAAGGCTCTTGGACACAAGATTTACAGGCAGGAAATGGGTTGGTGAAAGAAGTGTGAGTCCATGGACAGGTTTAAGGGCCTAGAGGGCAGAGCAAGAAACCTTATGTCCAGTTGGATTTCAAAACTGGTAGGGACTAGTAGTAAGTCCTTCTTTCTCAGTCTCCCCCCTTGCATTTGGAGTCTAAGAGGTAACTGTTATGTGCCCAACCACTGTATTTTGGACGTGTCACACACTTTTCTCTAGTTTGTTTTTTTTTTTTCATTTAACCATGTAGCAGGTCCCCTTATCAAAGGGAGCTGGTGATGCTGAACCTGCAGATGGTACTGAATCTTACACTGGTTTTCCATTTATGTATACACATGTGATAAAGTTTAATTCATAAATTAGGCACAATAAAAGAAAAGCTACAATAATAAAATAGACTAATTATTAAAATACTGGATACTGTAATAAAAGTGATGTGAATGTCACTTCTCTCTTGAAAGTCAAGATAATTTTAGTAGTTTTGGACCACAGTTGACAATAAGTAACCGAAACTCCAGAAAGCAGGGCGGAAGGGGGATGCTGTTGTGCTGTGCTTCTTAGAGTCCACTCTATAGCAGGATGGAGACTTCTCATTTCTCCTCTCAACTGAGTAGTTCTCCTCATGTAGATGACCACAATTTAATCCACCACTTTCCTATGAATGATATTTGGGTTATTTTTGGTGTATTCCTTGTTGTAAGAAGTACAGTAAAAAAAAACAAAAATACCTTTGCATTCCTCTTCGCATTTTGCTGTGTAAACCAAGTACTGTTTGATGACTAGCCATAATAAAAGGTACATTTTAAGTTATAACCCAGGTTATGTGTGTGGACATGTATGCACATGCATATTTTTATTAAGTATTACAGTTACCTCACTTTTTTCTTTTTCTTTTTCCTTTTTTTTTTAGTAACAGAAATTGAATTCATGACCTCATGCTTGCTGGGCAAGCCCTGTGCCTCTGAGCTACATCCCCAGCCCAGTTACCTCACTTTTGACAATCTGTTTCATTTTAAAAATTCAGAATGCAATGCCAAATGACCTCCTAATGGGTTTCACTGAAAGTTTTCAAAACAGTGACACCAAGATTTGCTGACTTTTTATGCAAGAACAGGTAGTACATATTTTAGGTTTATGAGCTAACGATTCACGTAATCCCAACTATGCCTGCACCACTGTAGCCCGAGTCATATAAAGTAGGTAAGTGACTAGGCATGGCTAGATAAAATTTTATCTACAAAAACAGGTGCCTGAAGATTGCAGAACTGTTTTCCGATAATCAAGCCATGCCCCAAATCAGTTTCACCTGTCTGTAGCACGTAGCACTATGGAGGAGGATAGATTGCTAAGTAACATTAGAGCTTAGAAAGGAAATGATAGTTAAATAGGTAGAGTGGTTGTCACAAGAATAACCTAAATATTCTCAGTTGCCACTTACGTAGTTACTGTCCAGATATGCAGATACTTCTTTCCTTTTTTTGGTAGCGGGAATTGAACTCATGACCTCAGGCTTGCCAGGCAAGTGCTTATGCCACTGAGCTATATCTCCGGCCGCAGATATTTCTAAATATGTTTCAGGTATGAAGGATATTTGCCAGTGTTTTTAAAAATTGAAAGGTGTTAGAACACTGTTTGATCCCCAAAATCATCAAAAGAAAAAAACATAGATGGGCGTGGTGTGGCATAAAGTCCCATTGCTGTCAGGAACAGGTGGTGATTGCGCAGGCCACCGAGGCTCAAGGTGCTCAGAGAGGGCGTTCAGGGTGAGAGCCGAAGCCCAGTAACTCAGTTCATGCTTCCTGCTTGATGCTGGAGTGAGAAGGGCGTGGTGTCGTGTGAGCCACCTCCATCTGCAGCTCTCTCTTGCTGTTGTGCTCCAGTTCCCGT
>PVLD010029309.1:0-18241 GCA_004027595.1 Dinomys branickii
AAAAAAAAAAAAAAAAAAAAAAAAAAAAGAACTGCAAAGTTAACCCTTTACAACTCTTCCAGGATGTTTCTCAAGACACATTTTGAGGCTTGTCTATCTTAAAATGTTGTGCTAAAAGTCACCGCCCATTACAAGAGCCACATGTTTTCTCCTACTGATGAGCAAGAGACTGAAACATGTTCTTATACAAGTTGTTCTGAAAAAGCATAGAAAAGGGGAAATGACCAATTTTAAGAAGGTTCCAGTGGAGAATACGTCATTACAGGTCAATCTCACTTATTGAGCACAGGTGAAAAATTTCTCAATAAAGAGCAGCAAAGTGAATCCAGCAGCATGTTAGAGCAAATACTACCTAATCAGCTTTACCTTAAAATGCAAGGACAGTGTGAAGTTTTAAAATCCACCCATGTAGGGCTGGGGATATAGCTCAGTGGAATAAGCGCCTGCCTAAAATCCACCCATGTAACTCAGCATATTAACTGATGAAAGGGAAAATAGCAACATGATTGATTCAGTAGATCCAGAATAAGTGATCAATTAGCTTCAATAATTAAAAAAAATAGAAAATCTCTTCCCAAACTGGAAACAGATTAAAAAATAGCTATCAAGACCTGAAAATAAATATCACCTTTGATGGGGAAATATGGTGGCTTTGCTATTAAAGTTCAAAATAGGGCAGAGATGCAGCTACCACATCTATTATTCAATATTATATTTGAACTCTTTGTCAATATAGTAAGCTAGAGAAAATAGGCTTAAAAATTGGAAAGCCAAACACACTTTTAGTATTTGCAAAAGTTATGACTGTCTCTCAAGGAGAGCTACACATAAAATTTTAGAACTAGAAAGAGAATTCAGGAAGACTGCTGGATACAAGATTCACACTAAAAATTCGATCGCTTTCTATAAACCAGGAAATAGAAAAAAACTTATAAACTTCAAGCTGGAGGAGGAGCTCTTCATAAAGACTCCTTTCCACCACCCAAAAATTTAACAAATGAAACTAATATATTTGGTTCAATATAAGACTTTTCTGAATGAAGTTAAAAGCTATACCACAAACTGGGATTCGATACTGGCAATATAGAACTGAATTAGTATCTGGATTATATAAAGTAATTCAACACATCAATAAGAAAAGGCCAAACAATAACAAAAGAACCAAAGAAACAAAATAGTTAAGGGAAACCAAATACCCAGGCTAGCACACCTGGAAGGAGACAGTCAAACTCATTCATAGTCTGTGCTGTGGTTTGGATCTAAAGTGCCCCCCAAAGGCTAACTACTCAACCACTGGGCTACAGTGCTATTGGAGGCAGTGGAAACTTTAAAAGATGAGACTTTGGTACAGGAAGTGATGTCACTGTGGGCATGCCCTTGAAGGGGATACTGGGACTCTGACTCCTTTTTTTCTCCTAGTCACTGTGTGGTGATCAGCTTTACTCCACTGCATACCAAGGTTTCGGCCTTGCCATCAGCCCAAAAACAATGGATCTAGCTGATTGGGGCCTAAAACCTCTGAAATCGTCGGCCCAAGTCTATGTTTCTTCCTTTTAAATTGTTTATCTCAGTTACTTTGTCACAGCAATGGAAAGCTGACTAATACAGTCTGAAAACTGTAACTAGCAACCACACAAGAGCATTTCACAGCATCACAGCAGAAAATTTTAAATCCACTAGCAGCATCCAGTGGTGCAGGTACATGCCCTATGCTGGGAGCTTTGTTGGAACAACCTTGGAGCAGCTACTTGCATTAGAGTTGAGCATCCCTTATCCAAATGCTCTGGACCAAGTGGTTGAGATTCCAGATTATTTTGGATTTTGGAATATTTACATATGTATAATGAGATATCTTTGTGATGGGATCCAAGTCTAGGCACAGAACTCATGTGTGCTGCATTAACACCTTACACACCCAGCCTAAAGGGAATTTTGTACAAAATTATTAGTGCAATTGCATTTTGACCATAATTGTCACATGAGGTCAAGTGTGGAGCTCTTGCCTTTTGGTGTTGTGTTGGTGCTCAGAAAACTTTAGGATTCTGGAGCATTTTTGAATTTTGGATTTTTAGGTTTAGGAATGCTCAACCAGTTAATCTAGCTAAGTCAAAACTGTGCATGTACTACTAGAAGCTGGCAATTTTATCTCAAATCACATATTCAAGGGAAGTTTTCCCTCATGTGCCCAAGGAGACATGCAGGAAGATGTTCATTGTGGTACTGTTCACTCTGGGAAATAAAACAACAATTTCCACATCTATACATAGGAGGAAAGATAGATGGGCTCTGTTCACAAAATAGATTACTGAGAGAGTTAAGGAGATGAACTATGAAAACATCTCAGAAACATAACAGTGAAGAATAATAACACCAAAAGCAAGTCGCAATGAAATGCAATGAAACATACTTGGAGATATGCAAACGGGAAATACACTGACACTGTCATGTCTATATGTAAAAGGATAAGGAAAGGACACTCAGTGAATTTCTGAAGAATTCGAGTCTGCGCAGGCACTTTAAACTTGCCATTTTGTCACGTTATTGTAGAGATGAGTCTGGAAGAAAGAACAAATGCTCGGCCTCCCTACTGGGAGAGCTTCATGGTGAATTATTCACGTTGGTGCATTCTTTATGTTTTTTTACATTGCATTAAGGCTGCTAGGAAACACTTCGTCTTTGTGTGTGCGGTGATAGGGGGAGGGCAGTGTGTGCGAATAAACTCACCTCCTGAATGCAGAGTACGAAGGAGAAATGCTTTCAACTCATTTCAACTTTGCATATGACTGCTCACGGCAGAGCCAGGCTGGGTGTTGTCATAACAACAAACAATGATTTGAAATGCAGATTCATGTGCTTTTACTTCGATGGAAGCCGGTGAGGAATGCAGGATCCTTGTATCGCGTAGGAGCCTGTTAGAGTTCAAATGTGATATTAGACATTGGTTGTACACCCAGCAGAGAAGAAAATATATGATTTATGAAGCAGGCAAGCCAAGAATCATACAAGTTTTTAGCAAGGCTTGTCCGTTTAGGGCATAAAGTTTTGACGCTGGAAATTCTCTGAGTCTCAGTGATCCCGCTGTGTCAGAAAGGCCTTGGGCAGTGCAGTGGGTGCAGTGAATCTTAGAGTCCAACAGACTTGCTTCTCACCCCTGAACTGTGTGTCATTTGGGTAAATTATTTAGGTATTAGTCTGGGTTCTGCAGAGAAACAGAACCGATTAAATATGCATGTGTGTGTGTGTGTGTGTTTGTGTGTGTGTGTGTGTTTGCACAGGAGTAAGAGATGGGGATGGGGGGAATGAGAGAGAAAGGAACAGGCTCACAATGAAGGCATATCCAAAGATCTTTGGGGTGATTCACAATCTCGAAACGCAGAAGGGCTGAAGAGTGGCTCAAATCCCAACACTGGCTGGATCAGGACCCAGAGACAACCTGTAGCATGAAGACCATCACACAGGAAGAGTGCTCCCTTCCTTGGGGTAGGCGCAACCTTTTGGTTCTAGGAGGCCTCTGACTGATGGGATGCAGCTGGCCCACATTAGGGAGGGCACCTGCTTTACCCAGTCTGCTGATTTCCAAAACACCCTCTCAGAAACAACTGGCAAAATGTTGGGTCAAATGCCTGGGCACCACATGGCCAAGTCAAGTTGATGGGTAAAATTAACTCCCACATTTGCCTGATCTGAGTGTTAGTTCCCTCCTATTTGAGAGGCAGCTAATAATAGCAAATAGCTCACAGCATGAAATGAGGAGTAAAGTTGCTGTATATGAAACAGCACTAGATGACTATGTCCTTAGCAAATGCGTGTCTAGTCTTGCGGCTCACGTATGAGTGTCTAAAGCACAAATTGCTTGGCTTGCTTTTCTGGTTTATAAAAATGGTTGCTTCAGAGACTTGCTTTGTTCACTGAACGTTGTACTGGCAACCTTTGTCAGTGTTATGTCACATAGCTGGTGTTTGGTCATCTCTCAGTATCCGTGGGGTGGGGGGTTGATTTCAGGACCTCCTATGGATACCCAAATCCACAGATGCTCAAATCCTTTCTGTAAAATGGCATAGTATTTGCATAGAACCTATGCAACCCTCCTGTATGGTAACTTTAAATCATCTCTAGCTTGCTTTAATACCTAATATCATGTAAATGCTATGTTAATCATTGTCATACTGCATTGTTTAGGGGATAATGAAAAAAGTCAGTACAGATGTAATTTTTGTTCTGAAGGTTTTTGGTCCATGGTTGAACCTACAGATGTGGAATCTGCAGCTGCAGAGAAATGATACACTATATTTAAACACTGCTGGGGGATCCAGCCTGTCAGTAGGCATTTGGGTCAATTCTAATTTTTCCAATTTTGGACAATGCTCCTGGGGACACTGGTCTGGCAGTAGGGCCCATGTCTAGAATTTTCTACCCAGGAGATGAATTGCTGAGTCATAATATATGCAGGTGTTCAATTTGAGAGGATCAGTCTAAATTGACTTTAGATAAAGTAGGCAAGTATGTGATTCCCCGACTGCTGCTTCTCATATAGGCTTTGCAAAAGCTAAGAATGATTCCCAGATAGAACCTATTAAGGCAAGAAATCTAATGGTCAGAATATACTTTAACTGTATGCAAACTCTTACATTTTGCCACTTTTCTGGGGTCCGGCTTGTCTGAGTACTGGAGTCCGTGTGTAGGGATAAGGATGGAATTTAGACTCACAAGCTTTGAGAAGGCTTCTTTCTCAGCACTTTAGGGTGTCACAGCCCTTTTGCAGGTAGGCTGTGGGCATAGAGGGAGTCTTTTGAGAGTTTGGAGCTTTGCTTCATGGCCTGAAGCCCTCATGTGGCAGATATTTATTTCTAGCACTATTGTGGATGCTGGAGAGATCGTAGACAGAGGACCCAGATGCATTAGTCAGCTCAGACTACTGGAACAAAAACCACAAACCAAGCAGACTGAACAACAGACATTTATTTCCTCACAGTTCTGGAACCTGGAAGTCCAAGATTGGGTACCAGCATGGTCAGGTTTTGATGAGGGCATTCTTCTTGGCTTGTAGACAGCCAACTTCTAGCTGTGTCCTCTCATGGTGAAAAGGAAGAAGACACACTCTCTGGCATCTCTCACAAAGACATGACTCCTCTAATGCCAGCACTTTAATAGACTAAGACAGGAGAATCTCAAGTTTGAGCCTGGTTTGGGCAACTTTAGTGACTTAGTGAGACCCTGGGTATAGCTCAGTGCAAAGGCCCTGGATTAATCCTCACTACTATCAAAACAAACAAACAAAAAAAAAAACCTTGCACCCTATCAGATCAGGGCCCCACTCTTAGGACTACACTTCATCCTCCAGGAGCTCCGTCTCCAAACATAGTTACACTGGAGGTGAAAGTGTCAGCATATGAATGTGGGGACCCTAATTATGACAGCAGTACCATATAAGGCCCCACGTCGTCATTCAAGAGAGCACAAATGACCATGCCCAAGTTCACAAATGAAACAATTATGGATTGTGATCAATTTCCTGAAGGAAGTGAATTAGGAATGGTAGAGAATCGTGGAAGCAAAGTCATTCTGCAGAAATAAGGTCAGGAAATGTCTAGCCAAGGAGATGACATTTAAGCAAAGATTAGAAGGATGAGGACGAATGACCTATGGGAAAACATTCCAGACGGAGAGCACTTTTTCAGCGCAGAGACTTTACTTAAGAAATATCAGAGTATATCTCAGGAACTGTGAGACAGCCCAGCATGGCCGGGATATTGAATCAGCAGGCAGGCCTCCACAGGAACACTTAGAAATGCTTGGCAAAGTACAGCAAGCCAAACAGTGTGATGGATACTTAAGAAGGAAAACAGGGCAGATTCTAAATATAGCTGAATAGAATTTCTCCATAAAAATAAGAAGCTGTTAATGCAGAGGTGAATGCCCAAGAAACTGGAGGTGATTCCAGGAATCAGATACCAAGGGATAGTGAAAAGCTATCTTGGTGCCCCAGGGGCTAGGATTTTTTAATCCCTGGAAAGGTGCAGAGGTTGAGGTCTTCGGGTCCAGAGGAAGAACTGGTGAGAAATAAAAGTTCCCACACAACTGTAGGATGCTGGGAATGCTACTGCTCCCCGCACCATGAAGGGTGGATGTGGACACTGTGTGCTCCAAAGATAAGAGCGTCTGAGATACTGAACCTTGGGCCTGCTACAGGGAAAATAGTTCTCTTACAATTCATACCATGAAGTCATTCTCACATAAGACTAGAGCTCAAATGTATGCTACCCACCCCCTCCCCAGAATCCCTAAGTAGAGAAGGAATACAAATGGTGATAGCCATTGATCACATTCCCAGAAAGACATTTACTTCAACCCAGGCCACACAGTATTCCCACAGAAACCTTGCTGTGAATGGGCATCCAATCTCAACTGACTAACATCACCACATACCACAGTTAGAGGTGCAAAGATTAAAGGATTATCCCCTACACCCTCCAACTGTGGATAAAAGAGCCATTGGAAAGATGATATCAAATGTTTAAAATAATTAGTCATAAAATAGCCTGTTAGAAACAGCATAGGATGGATACTTCAGAGAGAAAACAGGGCAGATTCTAAAAATAACTTCATAGAATTTCCCCATAAAAATAACAAGTAAAGATGTTCGGACGATGGCTTAAGCAGCAGATAAATTAGACACGAAAAGAAAATTAATAAGCTAGAGGAGCGATATGAGAAAATGATAGAATGCATTGCGTAGAGTTAGGAAGTGAAAAAAGCATGAAAGACAGGCAAGATAAACTAGAAGGTGAAGTGGAAAAGTCTACTTTACTTTTGGTAGGAGTGCCAGAACCACAGAACAGAAGGACCAGGGAAGGAGTTATCCTGGCTGGGAATTTTCAGAGTTTAGATGGTAAATAATGTATGCCAAGCTGAGTAACGGCCTCACATAGATTTCAAGGTTGAATCCCTGGAACAGAATGTTTACAGTTGCCAAACTTAACCAGTTTTGAGATGGAAGGGGCATCCCCGTTTACCCGGGGGAGACCTAGTTACAATCACAAATGTTCTTATAAGAGAAGAGTTTGTGCAGACACACAGAGGAGAATACTGCAGGAGACTGGTTCCTGGGAGACTGACCCAGGCGAATGGAATAGCGTGTCCAGTAGCTGAGTGATGCCCGCAGCTGCCCCAAACAAGCAGAAGCAAGGAACAGATTCACCAGCGCCGTCACTCCTAGGCCTCTAGAAGGAGCACCGTCCTCCCCAGACCTCCTTTCTGGCCCAGGCCACTGATTTTGGACTTCTGTTCCCAGAACTAGGAACGAAAATAAGTCTCTGTTGTTTTAAGCCACCAAGTTTGTGGTGATTTGTTACAGCATGTCTAAGAAACTCATCCAATATGTATCTGTACAGTAGAATTGAGCATAACACCAAGGATAAAAATATACAAATACACATGAAATAGTGAAACTGGAGAATGAACACTAAATACGGAGACATGACCTTGAAGTTAATCAGAGAGAAAAATACAAAGGCGACGACCAGGATGGCAGTATCTTTTCCGAAATATTAATTTAACTAAAAGACCATGGAATAATATCTTTAACTTGCTTACAAGGGCAAGTTACCATCAAGAGAAAGGGTGGAGACATTTTTCAGGTGGGTTTGTGATCAGCAGTCTCCTGCTGACATTGCTGCTGAAAAGTGCCTCGACTTCAGAAAGAAGAAAATAAAACCCAGGAAGACAGTGAGATCCAAGAAGTGACACGCAGCAGTCAAACTGTAAAATGTGTCACTGGGTATAAACAAGCATGAAATATACAAAACAACAAGCCCAGGCTGAGAATCTTGGGTCTCAAATGCTAGGGATCAGAGATTTGGGATTTGGGATTTTTTTCAGATTTTGAAATATTTGCACATGCATGTAATGTGCTATCTTGAGAATGGGGCTCACGTCTAAGTGGCAAACTTGTTTATGTCTCATACACCTGAGGGGAATTGTATTCAGCACTTTTAGTCTGTCTGGTTTTGACTGAGACCCTTCACATGGGCTTGGATATGGAATTTTCCACTCGTCCTGTCATATTGATGCTCAAAAAGTCTCAAATTTGACAGTATTTCAGATTGTGGATTTCTAAACTAGGTATGCACAACCTGTACAATAAAAGTTTGACCTGGGGCCATAAAAGGAACATGGAATTGAAATATCAGGCAGTAATAATATGTAAGGAAGAGGGAAGTGTTTGAGTCATGCAGTTCTAGCTTTTGCATTGTTTGGAAACAGATATACTGATTGAATTTTAGATTTTAATACAGAAATTTTACCAATATAGTAGCCATAGGAAAGACAGAGAAACCAGGCATGATGGTGCAGGTCTGTAATCCCAGCTCTTGGCAAGTTGAGGCTGGAGGATTGCTACAAGTTCAAGGCTAGCCTGGGCTACATAGTGATACTTCGTCTCAAAAGCCTCCACCACCACCACCACCACCCTCAGAAAAAAAAAAAGACAGAGTGTGAAGAAAACGTGGTAAGTAGCAAATACAAAATAAGATTGGCAAAATAAATGTCAGTATATTAGTAAATAAATCTAAGTATGTCAAGAATCACAAAAGGTATGAACAAAAGAACATCACCATTTAAAAGACAAAACTCCTGATGAGTAAACAAAGTCTTTATGCTCTGTGTTAGCAAGAATGCTAAAGCTACAGGTATTCAAATACTAAAAGATTGGGTAGGACTAAAAAAAACAATGTTTTATTTAAAGATGAAATTATCTGCTTAGAAAACTCAAGGAATCTATGTACAAACTAGTAACATGAAATTGAGAATTTAGTGGTTTTGCTTAGAATGAGCTCAAATACACAAAAATCAGTTGTGTTCATCAGCCAACACAGTTAGAAAATGTACTTTTTAAAATGTTCCCTGCTGTATATACTCACAATAAACCATGAGGGTAACTAGGAATAAACCCTTATAGAGAAGTGTATGAAGCTTATTGAAAAACATAAAAGAGAAAAAAACAACCTAGAGAAGTACATAGACACTATTTTTTAACAGACAGAATCAATGTTATACAATGGAAATTTTCCCAAATCAGTCTATAAAGTTTATATAATTCTAATCATGATCCTAACAGGGCTTTTCTTGGAAAGTATATAAAAGCAAGAAGGCAAAGTCAGTTTTGAAGAGAACAGTATGAGGAAGGGCTTCTCTTTCCTACATGCCAAGACGGAATAAAGTTTTTTGTCTTTAAGACAGTGTGATATTGACTCAGAAACAGACAAATAGATCCATGGACTAAAATAGAGCACTCAGACTTCACCCCCTGTACGTGTACATAGAAAACTAATCTGTAGTAGATATAGGATCCCAAACCACTGAGAAAAAAAGACACACTGACAAGAAGTAGGGCTGAGATTGTTATTTTTCCATATGGAAAAAACAAGTTAATTTGATCTTTACCTAAATACTGAAAGACTTAGGTAAACAAAAACCTAAAATTTTTTAAAAGGTAAATCTTTAAGACACTTTAAAAGAAGCAAAAGAGCATACTTTTATGACTTCCTGGTACAGAATTTCTTTTGAAAATACAAATAGTAGAGAAAATATGGTACATCTGGTACCACTGCAGTTATAATTGTGTCGAAAACAAAAGTCACTGCAAATGAAGTGAAAATGCAAATCACAGAACCAGTGGGTACATAAAAACAAAACAAAAAGCCCAAAGAGATTAGCATTGAGTGTATAAAAGACATCTACAATGTAATGAAGGCAAGACAAATGACCCAATAGGATAGAAGGTAAAGGTGTTAAGTACAGAAGTCACCAAAGAATACCTGACCAGCCTGTAAGCATGAAAAAGCTATTTAGCCTGATTTGTAATCAGGGAAATGCAGGGTAAGACAAAGAGATCTTTCCATCCCTACCAAACCTGGCCAGGGCCTTCTGTCCAGATGCTGTTGAGGGGGCAGGAAGCCAGGGAGGAGAAGTGCCCAAGGCCTGTGGCTATTTTGAAGGATATTGGCAGAAATTAATAACGACAACATTGGGAGTTGGTGAGGATACAGAGGAACAGGAATTCTCATATCGTTGTCTGTGGAACAGCAGATTGGGTCAATGTAGAGAGGGATTTGGCTATGTTAAGTGAGACTGGAAATGTGCATATTTTAGTTTTCAGCATTTCCATTTCTATGAATGTACCCAGAAAAGACTCCCATGTATTCCTAAAGCAACTGATAAAACTAGAGAGTGTATCACAGCACTATTTGTAATAGGAGAAAAAAAAATTGTGATGAGGAGGGAAAGGAGAAACCTAGAACCTACTAACTTCGAACTAAATGAATAACTTGTGGAATATGCACACGATGTAAGACTACACAGCAGTTAAAATGATTAAAACCATTTGCTGTGTGCCTGGACCTGCTAGAAGCAATGCTGATCAAAAGGAAAAGTTTCAACATGGTGTCAGTTTAGCTTGAAAGAAATGTAGGAGTCTTCTGTACACTGTGTGTGTGTGTGTGTGTGTGTGTGTGTGTGTTATGTAACAAAAATAGAAAACCATCACACCCGCTGGGAGGCTTGGAGAAGACCAAGATGGGGAACTCTGATTGTATCTATAAAACATTAATGCTATTAAGTAAGTAAGTAAAGCAATTAGAGGACTGTGGCGATGTGGCCAAGCTCAAGGACAGATATGCAGGGGTGACTACATTTTCTTTTTATTTTCCCCACGTGCATGAAATATTTCCATATAACCACACTTTTTAAAACTAGTTTAAGTGGCAAAACCAGTCCAGGAGCTGTTGTATTAATTGAGATTATAAGTAGATAATGCTCATTAGATCTAGGGAAGAGGTCAAAGATAGGCAAGTAGCCAGAACCAAGATGGGTTTGGGAGGTAAGGTTGAGGGTCTCCAGAAAGTTCGCTGCCTCCGTGCAGCAGGTGTCACAGCACGGCCACCACCCTGTTACACTGCATCGTGCACTGCATGGACCGTTCCCAGCACCCCAGCCATTTCCAAATGCCATTGCCTGCATCATGTGGCAAGTGGGCTCCTTCCCCGACCTGCCTGCAGCTGCTGACAGCTGTGCTGCCCCCAGGCAGTAGGCAGACCAGATGTGCGAAGGGACTGGGCCTCAACCTGGGCCCTAGGGAGCTGGGGAGTAAATGCCCTGTGCCCCTGACATCTCGCATGGGTAATTCTGAGGCTTGTGCTTTCTACAGTTTCCCAGCATTTCCTCATGGGGTAAAGCCTCACAAGCCTCCATGGGAGCAGCTTTCATAGAAAACTCTGGGGCTATCATCCTTCCCTGCTGGCCCTTCCCGCTTCCTTGCCACTGTTCGCATCACCCTGACTTGTGTCACCATCTTGAATGTGCTTCAGGGAGAACTTGCAGGAGGCAGCAGGCAAGGCTGCCTCCTGCCACCAAGCACCTTGATGATGGCGCTTCAGTCTGGCAAAGAGAGGAGGAGGAGCCACAGGTTGCCTGGGCTATGGGCAGGGAATGGAATGAAGAGCTGGGAGGGACGGGCGGGGTGGGGGGGAATGGGAAGGGCAAAGCCCTAGGTGCGGAGGCAGCAGCAGTGCCCCCCTCTGCTCAGGGACTGCCCTAGGGTTCCCATGGGGGCAAAGGTGCTTAGCACCATGTGGTCATGTGCAAGCTTGAGTCTAACCCCAAAGGAAAGCCATGTACTGCAGCATTCAGCTTCCAGTCACGTGCACAGAGCAGGATTTGGCGTGGGTTAATTCTGGTTTGATATGAAATATTATTGAATGTCACTAGAGAGTGACTTCTTAACACAGGAACAAATAAAAGTCCGCTTTTTGCACAGTGAGATTTCAGCCATGCAGTAGGAAACATTTGCCTAGACACTAATGTGAAACATGATTGCTTAACATTTTAATTTTATTATATATAAGCAAGCAAAAAAAAAAAAAGACCAATAGCTCTGGGTAATCTCTGTGCATTACTTTGTTGATGAGATAACACCTTTAAATAGTTATTTTTTTTCTCTAAATCCTTGCACCTGGCTACTGAGTCAGCCTGACTGTTATCAACAGCAAAAGTGTGATAGCAAGGTTCGTAGCATTTCTCCAGCTGCTGATTTGGAAGGAAAATGCTTAGCTTGACTTCACCTTCTCACAAAGGTGAATAAAGATGTCTCCAAGGAAACCTGCTTTGGACTCTCTATCTACAATGTATTTATCCGGTGCCACGAAGTGAAGGAAACACATTAGTTCAAATAACTATATGGATGTGAGCTTGAGATAATGTCCCCTTCTTGATGGCCAGAGTAAAACTGGGGAACCAGGTATCCACTGTAGGCAGAGACTTGCAAAGAGGCCCTAACTTTGCTCTTCAAGGCCATCAGAAAATGTCATCATCTGAAATGAAAATTACAAGACATCTATGCAGAGAGCTTTGCTCTCTCTAGACATGTCCATCCCAGGAGATGGTCATTGTGGTTACTCATAGAATCATCTTTCCTGTGGCCATCCAAAGAGTGTGTGGTCCCAGTAGAGATAATTGGATACATTACAGAACCCTGGAGAGCTCCTAGTAAGGGAGGTGTGGAAGGGATGTTGGAAGCTCACTGTCTGGCAGATCTGAGTTCAGACTTTGGCTTCATAGTTTCACAGCTCTCAGATCCTGGGCCTCAGTTTCCTCCTCAGTGAAGTCTAAAGCCAAACAGGCCTTGTAGTGATGGAAGAAGATAATGTAAGGGAAGTACTTTCCGTGTGCCTGGCACATAGCAAGCACTCAGTAGTCAGTGGCTGCCGTTTTTATTATCGCTGTCAGAACAGTCAATGAGTGCAAATGCTACCTCTCTCTACTGAACATTTTCTGGTGGGAAGCAATTTAGCTCTTGGTGCAAGGAAAGGATATTGGAGATTAGGACCTGTCAGAATTTATCAGCGTCAAGCAAGGAAAATGACTTTGTCTCCAGAGAGCAAGCCTTGTTTTTTAGACAATTAATCTGACTTTCCTGCCTAGAGGGAGGAATTTTTCATCAGCTCCAACTTCTGTTTTCTAATTGTATATTCCCTAAGCAACCTCTTGTCTATGATCTGAGATGCTAAGCAGGGCAGGCAAATGACTCTTCCCCGCTCTGAAGCCAGTCCTTTCTCCCACTGGAAGTGAAGGCATTTGCTTCTGGATCATCCCTGAGCTTTACGAGTGTAATTATCGTGAGTCAGTGCCACCCCTAGACTTCTGTGTTTACCAATGAAAGCTAGGTTTCTGCATCTGCAGAAAGGATACCCGGATGGAGGCTGTGGTGACCTCCTCCCCACCCAGGATCTGGCCCCTTATGAAGTCTCATCTGAAAGTCCTGAGCTTACCAGTGAGCTACAAATGTCAGTGAAAATACATGGAGAAGGACAACTGGTCTACATTTTGTGTTCCCATGTGAGCTACCTGGAGCATTTCAGTGAAAAGAAGCTTGCGTCTTAGCTTCCTGTCCTTACGCAGTGCCCATTGTGCCAGGAGTTGGCAGGCCCTGTGATAAATATATCTCATTTAGTTTTCACCGGGACCCTAGGCCCATGGTGTCCTTACTCACCTTTTAAGGATAAGTCAACTGAGGCCAGAGAAATCCAACAGCTGTCCCAAAGTCCCAGCAGGATCTGACTGCTACTCTCTGCAGTCTATGTTCTTTCTGCCTGCTTCTGCCACCTCCCATCTCACCGCCTGTAAAGCCCCTTCCTGCAGTCCTGTTCTAGCAGGACACATGTGACATGGTGTGTACACAGGGCCCAAGCCACTCTGGCAAGCACTTACCTCTTCCCTAAACACATCAGAGAGTTGGGGCACAATATCTCCACATGGGAATTGATGTTAGATAACTTGCCTCAGGTTATGGCTAGAGCTACTACATCAATTTAAAGAATGTAAATAGCTTATAATCAACTTACAACAATTATACAACTTACGTGGGTTATCTACTGTGTGTCATCTTACACTGTTCCCTTGCTATAGGTTTTGCCTTGGAGGTGGCCATCATCTCTCTTGCAATAGTGACTTTGACCTCTTCATCTTGGAGACACAAAAGGTCATCTCAGGAAAAGACATATCCCTGAATTCCTGATTGAGACTTGGAAGGTACAAGGTGTGATCAAAATATACAGTGAATGTTTACATTTTAAAAATATGTTGCAGTAAAAGACACATTGGCATTAACACTCTCCCCCTCCAAAATATTCCCTTTCACTTTGAAGGCACTTGTCCCAGCATTCTTGCCACTTTCGGAAGCAGTTCTGGAAGTCCACTTTCATGAGGGTCTTTACAAGCTGTGATGGAAAACATAGAAAATGTTACTGTCAGGTACAGTCCAATGGAAGGGCAGGCTGGTGAGAACATGGTGGTTGGTCCTCATCCACCTTCTGGCACTGTGACTCCTGGCTTTTGCCCAGAGTCAAAATGGCCATGAATCGCGAATATTTTGAATTGTTTCGGGTCATCGGGCAGCCATGACAGTGCAACTGCAGACTCCTGGAAAAGGACTGTAGAACCCTTCAAACAGTCGCAGGAATGACAGGATAAGTGTGTTTGAAGGAAAAGGGGGTAGTTTTTTAAATTTCTGTTATTAGTACATGTTTGCATGTTGTTACTGTACGTAACATTTCCATTCCTTATCTGGAGCTGGAACATGTACAGAACACCTGTCCATTCCTCTTTTTGTCTCCTCTTCCTCTCCGTCAACCTTCCCTCCATCGCCTGATTCCCTTCCCATTTGGGAGGGAGCCCTCTCCCTACTTTTTATTATCTGTCTTTTATTTTGCTCTTCATTTGTAATTTCGGTGGCTCATATATGAGAAACCAGGAGATATCTAAGCTTTTGTGTCTGATGTATTTCACCTAAGGCACATCAATTTTCCTACACATGACTCAAATTTATGCTTCATTATGGCTGAATAGTATTCCATTGCATGTGAATACCACATTTTCTTTACCCACTCATTTGTTGATGGACATAGAGGCTGCTTCCAATACTTAGCAATAATGCATTATGCTGCTATAAACATGGGCATGCATTTTGCACTGTGATATTTGGAGGGGGACTAATGACAATATGTCTTGTACCGTAATACATTTCTTTAGTTTAAATATTCACTTATTTTTGATCAACAAATTTGAAAAATTGTGCATTAGAATTGTTCCTCAGGTGTCTTTGTTCAAAATGCCTTATTGTGCCAAAAGGAGAATCTCAACTATTTCAGCCACAAGATTCCTGTCCATATCTCCTAGATTTGACACAATGCTAACATAGGCACTAGGACACACACAGAGACGCTCATGCCTGCACACACGCATGCACACCTCTCACCCATCACTTTGGGTCTCAGAGTAACCAATTTCCAGTGTCTAAATAATCAGCTCGAAGCATGTTTCCCAGAGACTTTTCTAACACACAGCCAATCAATATCCAATGAGAAAGTGTTGTAGCAAAGTGATGAATACATATGTGGTACACAGGCCCCTGTGTCAGTCTTCCAAAAGCTATATCAGTATTTCACAGTGAGTTTTGTCCATCCCAGCCACTGGAATTTGGAAGGCCTTCCTTGTATAGTCCCAGGGCACACTGCCGCAGTATGGATTCTGATCAATTTCAGGAGCAGAGACCCATCTCCCCAGGGTGAACCCAGAAGAAAAGAGGCAAGTCAGGACTGTATCCGTGTTATTTTAAACTTCTGTTGCATTCTGTGCATGGGCCCTGGTGAGCAAGTTTCATACTGGATTCTGATGAGCTCAGATCAGATTGCACTTCAAAGAACATCCATACGCTTTCACGTTCACTCAGACAACAGCTCGAGGGCATCAGCTAAATCACTACAGCAATCACAGTGTTGGGGTATCTCTGTGATCCCCCTTTCCTTAACAGTGCAGACAGATGATTCATGAATAGAATACTCGGCTGTCCCAGAACAAGGCAATGCCTGGTATGCAAGGTGCTTCCAGAGTCACCCCACACCAACCAGCCCTTTAAGAGTCATAATCTTTGGTGATATATGCTCAGCTGTTGTTTGTAGTTTACTCTCAGTCTTCTTTTTTTTTTCTTTTTTTTTTTTGTGGTACTGGGGATCGAACTCAGGACCTTGCGCTTGCTAGGCAGGCGCTTATTCCACTGAGCTATATCCCCAGCCCGTTTGTAGTTTACTTCTCTTACTATATCTACCCTTATACATACCAGACAGGGAAACAAAAAGAAAAAGCCCATTGTGTGGCTGCATCTGGTCCCAATGCCCCTTAAAGGATTGAAAATGGAGGATGCCATTCATATGAATCCAGTTAGGGCTGGGGATATAACTCAGTGGAATAAGCACCTGCCTGGCAAGCACAGGGTCCTAAGTTCAATCCCCAGTACCTCAAACAAAACATATGAATCCAGTTACCTGGTATAATGGTTGAGAACCACTGCGTCATTGTGTCAACTTGAGAAGTCAAGAAGCTTAACTAAGTAACTCAGCAGTTATACATCCTAGGGTGTAGAGGACCTGCCATTACTGCTCGAGGGTGCTGTTCACTGTGTCAGTTTGAGAAGTTTAGAAGTTTAGCTAAGTCACTCAGCAGAGGGCCACAGTTCTCACTTTATAAGCATCCTGAGCCTGTGCAAGAGGAGGGCACAGAGATGGTGTGAGTGCTACACCCACCCAAGGGCAGGTAGTCTGCATGCAGTCTAAGGGAGGAAAAGAGGATTGACCCCCCCCCTTTTGCTCTTCTTGTTTTTGCTGTCTTCTGCTGCCTTGTAGTGTTGCCCCTCTGCCATGCCACCCTGCCTTGGAGCCAGCTGATTATGGGCTGAAACCTCTACAAACTGTGAACTAAATAAACTTTTCCTTCTTTAATTTTGGGCATCAGGTATTTTGTCCCTGAGAGACAAAAAAGCAATGAGAGAAAAGTAACCAAGACATGTGGCATTGAGGTAACACCCTCATATTTGGAATGTATAAAATACACCTTTTGGTGAAACTTTGTTGAGTGGTCTGGGAGGGAGGTGGGTTTCTCAGAGAGGGTAGCTGTATGAGGCAGACGTGCAACACTGTGACAAAACATCAAGAGACTCAACTTAAAGGATGAGAGGTATTTAGGCTTACAGTTTCCAAAGCTTTAGTCCATGGTCAGCAGGCCCTGTTGCTTTGGGCCTGCTCTGTGGCAGCTCAACCTGGGACAAGCCTCTGGCAGAGAAGTCTGCTCCCCTCTTGGCCTCCAGGAAGTAGAGATAGTAGGGCAGGCAAGAAGCTCCCAATATTCTGTTCAAGGGCACACCCCATACTTCCCTGCACTATACTCCACATCTTAAAGGCCCCACTGCCCCCCAGTGGTACTGTCAGCTGGTGATTGAGCCTGTAGCACATGCATCTGGGCAGGACATTTAAAATTTAAACAATGGCAGTAGCTGATCTTCCTGTGAGCAATGTGAACGTTCTCAGCCATGATGTGAGTCTCAGATTCAGATCTTTTAGGTTTTCTCTATGATGCTAGCAGAAGAGAAATGCCCCCTGGGAAAGTTAATTTTATTATATTTCCTGGCCCTGGCACTGATTCCTGACTGTGCAACTAGGGTTGAGATGTCTGCGTAAAGCTGATTTGTAGCAGACCTTTATCTATCCATACCACTGATTTCCTCACTTTTAAGAACCATGCAGGCTTTGCTTGGGTTATTATTTCCATTAACCCAGATGCATGAGTATCTGGTCTCATAGAAACCCATTGGTAGAGCTTAAGGCCCTGAAACCAGGCACCTGCTTTCCCACAGTGCACTTCTTTGAAACCTTGATAGTCCTTGGAACAGAACCTGAGAAAAATTGTCTGCATATAAGGTTCCTCAGTGAAGGGACGGGAGGCTTGGGTTTCACCCTAGCTCAGTCATAAACCCCAGGCTAAAGTTAGTAGAGATTTTAAAACCTTTTATTTTTCCCTCTGTAAAATAGAAGAAAGTAGAATGCACCCCTCTTTTTGAATGGAGTCATCATGAGAGATGAGATGATCTAAAATGACATGTTTTGAGGAACTCAGGAAGATGGCGACCGGGTGAGCAGCAAGGGAGCGAACCTCCTTAATAAACACCACCAGCTCGAGACAGACTTGGTGAGCGTGAATGCCGGAACCTCGGCTGGGAAGTTTAAACTGGGCCTATTTCTCTGAGATGCCGGGGGAGATGTGGTAGGGCGGACCAGGCTGCCGGGGCGAGACGTGGGAAAGTCCCAGACGCTGGGAGCCGGGGACGATCCCCGCGGGGAAGAAGCGGGGATCGGTCCAG
>PVLD010029310.1:0-18238 GCA_004027595.1 Dinomys branickii
GACTAAATTTGCATGTCTGTATATGGGTCCATACATCTACAATTCGAAGATATCAATGGATAAAGCAACAACTACTGTTGAGACCATATCACCTTGTCTATAGATTAGTTGTGATTGTACTATTTTCTATGATAATGGCTGTCTGTTTGTCAATATGTTTTTGTACTTTTATGTTTCTAAAATAAAAAAAATAAAAAAATAAAAAAAAATAAAAAAAATAAAGAAATCACCAGCAAAGTGAAAAGAAAACCCACAAATTGGGAAAAAATCCAAGCTGACTGTCCCTCTGACAAAGGTCTTCTATCTAGAACATACAAAGAATTAAAAAACATGAACCTTTCCAAATTCAAAGAGCCAATCCAGAAATGGGCATCTGAGATGAATACACACTTCTCAGATAAAGAAATAAAAATGGCAAGTAAATATATGAGAAAATGTTCTACATCTTTAGTCATTCGAGAAATACAGATAAAAACAACATTGAGATTTCATCTCACCCCAGTAAGATTGGCCAACATTAAGAAATCATCCAATAACAAATGCTGGCAAGGCTGTGGAGCAATAGGAACTCTTCTGCACTGTTGGTGGGAATGCAAACTGGTGAAACCACCATGGAGATCGGTTTGGAGATTCCTTAGCAAACTTGGTCTAGAGGTCCCATTCAACCCAGGTATTCCTCTTCTGGATATTTTCCCAGAAGATCTGAAAGCATCATATCACCACGATATATGTGCACCCATGTTTATAGCAGCACCATTTGTAATAGCTAAATTGTGGAACCAACCCAAATGTCCATCCACAGAGGACTGGATTAAAAAAATATGGTATGTTTATATAATGGAATATTACTCAGCCATGAAGAAGGACAGATTTGGGGCCTTTGTAGGCAAATGGTCACAATTGGACACCATACTCATAAGTGAAATGAATCAGAGGTTCATGTGCAGGCAACATATTGTATCACTGGTGTAGGAATCTGAAGGTGGGAATGTGGATTTGGGGGTGTGAAGGGAATCCGCTCAAAGGTAGGGACAGGTGGGATGAGGGGAGGAGGAAAAGGAAGAAAGAAAGAAATATGTATCTATGTATGTATATGCAGGATGGCTAATCTGGTGCCACTGTTGACCTGTGTCGCTTTATGGTAAGGAACAGTTCATGATTGTTTGATCAAGATTGTATGTCTATATGTGATTTCAGAAATATGCAACTTGAAGTTATCAGTGTGTGGTGCAGCAACCATTGGTGATTCCCTGTTGCTTTGTCTATAATTCAATTTTGATTGTACTGCTCTTGTGCTACTTTGTGTCTTTTTGTTAATGTTTTCCTTTTTTTGTTGCTTTTTTTTTTGGTTTTCTTTGTTTTTTTATACTTAAAAAAAGAAAAATAAACCCTGAAAATAATGGTGTGAAATTTCAAGACAAGGTTGTAGAACAGTAACAATGGTTAGTGCACTGTGTACTGTTGTCTTCAAAGCAGTTGCTCTTATTACAAGATATAGGCACCAAAAATTGATCAAACAATATAGGTGTAAACTTTTCAGTGAATAGCAATTAGTATTACTTATAAAAGCCATGAGTTTATCTTTCTTTATAGGTGAGTAATACTCCATTGTATAAAAATACCACATCTTTTTTATCCATTGCTCGGTTGATGGGCATTTGGGTTGTTTCCCTGATTTAGCTATTGCTAATTGTGCTGCTATAAACATGGGTGCATGTATATTGTTATGGTACTATGTTTCTAATTCTTCTGGGAAAATACTCAGAAGGGGAATAGCTCAGTCGAAAGGGATCACAAATTCTAGTTTTCTAAGGAATTTCATACTGATTTCCATAGTGGTTGCACCAGTCTGCATTCCCATCAACAGTGGAGAAGACTTCCTGTTTCCCCACAGCCCCTCCAGCATTTGTTGGTTGATTTCTTGATGATAGCCATTCTTACTGGGATGAGATGGAACCTCAGTGTTGTTTTCATTTGCATTTCTCAAATGACCAATGACATTGAACATTCTTTCATATATTATTTGCTATTTGTATTTCTTCACCTAAGAAATGTATGTTTATCTCAGATGCCCATTTTTAGATTGGGTCTTTGAATTTTAGGGATCTAATTTTTTTCAGTTCTTTATATGCTCTAAATAGAAGTGCTTTGTCTGAGGGGCAGTTAGCTAAAATTTTTTCTCACTCTGTGGGTTGTCTTTTCACTCTGTTGGTGATTTCTTTTGATGTGCAAAAGCTTTTTAATAAGATGAGATCCCAGTTGTTGATTCTTTGTAGTATTCCCCTTGCAGTCTGGGTTTTGTTCGTGCAGACTGTGCCTACCCCTATGTTTTCAAGATTTCTACCTACTTTCTCTTCCAGTAGATTTAGTGTTTCTGTTTTAATATTTAGATCTTTGATCCATTTTGACTTTACTTTAGTGCATGGTGATAGACATGGGTTTAGTTTTAGTCTTCTACATGTAGAGAGACCATTTTCCCACCACCATTTATTAAAAAGGCTATCTTTTTCTAGTGAACCTGTGTGGTCCCTTTGTCAAAGGTAAGGTGGCTGAGTGTGTTTGTAGTTGTGTGTGTATCTTCTAATTTGTTCCACTGGTTCTCGGGTCTGCCTTTTTTTTTTTTCCAGTATCATGCTGATTTTATCACAGTAGCTTTGTAGTGTAATTTCAAGTCAGAGATTATGATGCTTCCTACCTTTCTTTGTTGATCAGGATTTTCTTTGCTATTCTAGGTCTCTTTTGATTTCAGATGAATTTTAGGAATAATTTGTCTAGTTTTGTGAATTATGTTCATGGTATTTGCATTAAAGCTCTATAACAATTTTGGAAGTATGACCATTTTCACTATGTTGGTTCTTCCTATCCATGTGCAAAGGATAGCTTTCCATTTTCTGATATCTTTTTTGATCTCCTTTTTCAGAGTACTATAATTTCAATATACAGATCCTTTCCTTCCTTTGTCAGATTGATTCCTAAGTGTTTCATTTTTTGGATGCCATGGTGAAGGGTGTAATTGTGTACAGGAATGCTATTGATTTTTGTGTATTGAATTTGTATCTAGCTGTGCAACTGAATTTGGTTATTAACTCTAGGAGTCTTTTGGTGGAGCTTTTGGGTCTTCTATGTAGAGTATCATGTCATCTGTGAATAATGATCACTTAACTTCTCCCTTTCCTATACTTATTCCTTTTATTTCTCTCTCTCTTTTGTCTAAGTGCTCTGGCTAGTGTTTCCAGAACTATGTTGAATAGGAGTGGTGATAGTGGACATCCTTGTCTTATTCCTGATTTTACAGTGAAAACATTCAGTTTTGTTCAGTTAGTATGATGTTAGCTGTTAGTTTGTCACAGATGGCTTTTACTAGACTGAGGTAAAGACCATCTATTCCAATTTCCTGTAGGGATTTTTTTTTATCACGAATGAGTGATGGACTTTATCAAAAGCTTTTCCTGCATCTATTGAGATGGTCATGTGATTTTTATCTTTGGCTCTCTTGATATGATGCATTACATTTATTGATTTTCACATGTTGAACTATCCCAAGCGGACAATTATTGTGTTTAGAATTCAGAATCCCTCCCTCCCTTCCTTCCTTTCTCCCTTTCTTCCTTTTCTCCCTTCTGTCCTCACTCCCTTCAAAAATTTTCAAAACATAGCCTGGCTTCTAAGATTAATGGGAGGACAAAGAAGAACCCCTAAGATTTACAGAAACTTACTCTCTCCTAGGCTCTGTGGTACATACTTTAAATGTTTTATCTCTTTACTCATGCTGGCTGAGACAGGCATTGTTCTCCTCAATATATAGAGGCAGTGACTTGTTCAAGGTCATAGAGGTGGAAATCAAGCTACGCCTGAAACAAGCAGCACGGTAGGGATTTGACTTTCTGCAGTTTGTGAGAAAAGTAGCTTTCTTTATTTTTAAAAAAGGGATTCTTATTCTTAGGCACTGCTCAGCGGATAGTGGAAGAAAAGTGTGTATTTGTCAATTAAGGGGACTGTGAAAGAGAATGAACTAAACTGGAAAACACTCCTTGAAATCAGAAGGGACAAATGCATCAACATTGTAAGATGAGTGACATTTTGCATATTGGAGTCCCTGTGAGGGAATCTGGCTTGGTATGTAGGACATCCTAGGTGGGGCTTGTGGGCAGATGTTCCTCGAGGAAGGAGGCTCTGCCACCCGCCTAACCCTGGGTTGCTTCCCTTGCCTCGCTCTCCATATCAGAGGCACCTAAGGCACCCTACGTTTCTCATTTGCAAACTCCATCTCCCTTCTCTTTTCTTCTTTCCCATCTGCTTTCCTGGTTAGCTCAGAGCATCCAAGAGCACCCTACCCACCGCGCTCCTTCACCCCTGAACACATGGCACAGGGTCTGTGGCAGTTGGGTGCGAGGCTATTGCCTCATTTTCGTTCTAGCCCGGATACCCCAGCTTTGCACTCACACTCCCATCCTCCACCTCACCAGGGCTGGCTCTTGGCCTCCTCCTCGGAGTCTTTTCAAATGAGGAATTCTGGGGTCTCTGGGGCCTACAGTATGGCCTAGAAGTGGTGATGTAGGGCTGACGTGACTCCTAGGGAGGGCTTCGGCTTTGCGGGTATGCAGCGAGTTTCTCTGCAAGAGGCTGGGTGTGAGGGGTGGAGGGGTGGGAGGGGCAGACCTAGATGAATCCTTGCTTTAGAGAACACTCTTGCTGGTATTTATTATCTCTGTGACCTTTAAGGGCAGAGAAGCTTTCTTTGCATGCCAGAGAAACTTCCAACTGCTTGAACGTCTTTAAAAGAGATAATCCCTGGCTTTTTAGGAAGGACTCTAACCAACAGAATTTTGATAACTTGAGAAATAAGCTGGATTCCTCAGGTTCTTTCCTTCTCTACCAATAGAAATTTCTAGACCCCATGTCTATATATATATCCCATTCCAAAGTCCAGGGGTAGCTGAGAGTAGAGAGAACTGAGGGAATCTTTGTGAAGTGGTCCCATGAATCTGAATACCATTTGTTTTTTTTCCCAGTCTTTTAGCCTAAGAATACAAGGATGATTCTGCGAGATTCTGACTGTACCTCAGTTACAGAAAGAGAAAAGTGCAAAAGGGGAATGTATATTCAGCGGGCAGGAACTCCATTAAAAAAAGTGACAATTACTTAGAAGTCAGGAAGTCAATCTTCTGATCAATACCTTGGCTGAGAAGGATAACATGAGTGGTGTCAAAGGAGGAAGCACTGTCAAGGCTTTGCTCACTCACTTTGCATTCGGCGTCGTGGTCAATGCTGGGGTGATCGAGAAAGGAGGGTCGGACAGCCAGGAGCTGCAGTCTGACCCGAACCTGTCACCCTCCACGGCCAGAGCTCATGGTACGGGACAAAGCTGAAAATGGGGTTTGTGCCGCTTTTGTAGTCACATTAGCTTGGTTTTAACCTAATTGCCACAGAACATCTCCATTGGAACCCAACCCCCACCCCTAGGAGTAACAGCCTAACTATAAACATGAGCAACCACAGAACTGGGGCCCTTTTGTCCCACGCGGATGCTCGGTGGCATTGCAAAACACAGTCTGAGTGCTATTAAAGGGGAAGTGGAAAACAAAAGGAGATTTAAAGTAGGTTACATGAAATGGATTTTCATCATCCCTGTTTTTCTCAGTATGTGAGAAATCCAATGTCACTCGCAGATGTACACCACAGAGTAAGTTTGGCGTAATCAGTGGAAGGGGCAGGCATAGATTTAATTTGCAGTCAGATTAGCCATGGTCTGCAGTGCTGTTACTCTGATGAAGGGCTCAGGAAAGCGACTGCTAACAGGAAGTGACACAGACTGCGGGAGTGGAATCCTGAAGGAACCAAATTTGTTTTTTCAGTGTTTGGCACAAGCCTTTTCCCATTCGTTTTAAATTACTGAAAAAAAAAAGGCAAACATTTTGGTAAAGTTTTCAGAGAGATTTATATATGACCCTAAATGCAGTCGGCTTGGTGACTGACTCAATTTTAATTCCTTTGGCTTTTGGTTGCAGAAAGGGCAACATTGTTACCACTTGCCTGGTCAAAGGTTATACTTCCTGCCCTCCATCAACCGGCCTAGGACATGTGAGTGTTTTCAGATACTAGTCAGGTCACTGGCGGAGTGGTATCACTCACATTAAGCGTCTGATTGAAGGTCTTCTGTAATGAATACCATCACCAGATACCCAGTTAGCCGTCTCTAGCCTTCCCTTTTGCATGTTAGGTGCACGGGTGCAGATCTAAGTAGGCAAAGGTCGTGGGTCTAGAAAGCCATGCTTCAGTATATTTTGTTTTAAATTTTACTTCTGCTTTAATTGCTTAAAAAATACCATATAGAGGTTTTGTGCTCCCATCTTGGGAGTTTGGAAATGCAGAGTCCTGGACTAGGGTTTTTCTTCCCAAGAGCTTTGCACATGCAAAGCGTTCACTTCTAGGTTCAACACAAACGCCTGTGGCTGTGCTCTACCAGGTGCTCTACCCCTGGGCATGCACCCAAGAGCTAAGAACAGGCCTAAGGTCTTTACTTGCTTAAAATTCAGTATTTCCTTTTCACAGGCGAGGAAACTGAAGCACAGAGGGATAATTAGTCTGCTAGGAAGTGGCAGCACTAGGCTTTGGACTCAGTCTGGAATCCATGCATTTGACCGTGACCCCAAATCAAAACTACTGGGCTGGAGCAGACTTGTGAAACCCTCCAAAGATGTTATGAGGTCTCCAAGGCCCTCTTTCTGTATTTCACGTGGAGATATCCTTTCCTGCCCCTCAGACACTAAGGTGCTACATGCTGTCACCCCAAAGCAGAGATCTGCCATTTTAATTTACTTCTCACCTCAGGGCGAGACTGATGCAGCGTCTCACCTAGATGCTCACTTGTTAGCCCGGCCAGTGCAGCCTTGAATGCCCTGACTGGAGCGAATGGTTCAAGGGTGTGTCTGTAGCTCAAGCTAGTCCAGTAAGGGTTAATGTAGTTTTCGTTTGTTTGTTTTGTAGCTAAAAGAAGAGTCTTGCTTTTCCAGATGGACTTGAACCTGGGAGGATGGAAGACAGGAGCTGCTTCATCATTGAAGGGCACATGGGCCCAAGAAGGATGGATGTCAGCATGGGAAGAAGAGCAGAATCCAGCTGAGAGCCAGAGAGGAGCTGGGTCTGGGAACATCCTTAAGCTCTAGTCCAGCTGGGTCAGAAGATGCTTCTACCCCTGAACCTCTTGGCACTGTGACTTCTCCCAGTTCTCTTTTTGCTCAAACAGTTTGAGTTGGGATTTCTGTTACTTACTCGGAGAGGACTTCTATGTTAGAAAATGAAAATGCCCATGGGCAGAGAGAAGTCACTGAGACCTTTCGGAGAAGCAGGGGTGGTGTGGTGGGGGTGTAGTGCCAGAGGAGAGCAACAGGGAAGCCACTGCCCATTGGAAAACCACAACATTGGTGTCTCTTTCCTCGTGTAATGACCCCAGTGATCCTGAGACAAATGGCATTGTCTTCAGTTCTCAGGTGAAGCTCACGTCAGCAGTTTGTTCTTTGCGATCTGGCCTTCAGATGTGTGATCTACCTCTAGATCATGTCTGCCCCTTGGGGCTGCTCCAGAGGGCACCGGAAAAGGCAGAGGACACAAGAGTGAGGTGGTCGAAGCCCTCCACATGCAGCGTGCCCTGGCCACCCTCCAGGACCTCAGTGTGACTTCTCATTTGCTGAGCCCTTGGCGACGTATGGCTACCACTTGCAACTCCCGTTAGGGTGGACAGGGTTTGGCCTAACACTGTGGTGGCAGAGATGGAGAGGAAGGAAATGAGTGTGAAAATGCAGTGCATTTCAAGCAGTGATGTTTTGTGGTGACCTTAGAGGACTCATAAAAAACAGTGTGGATTCAACACAACTCTTTTGTCTTTGGCCTAGAAGGAGCCTGAAATGCCACTGTTGCCATGGTAATGAATAAGAAAGCACTGTGGTAAGTTGGAGAAAGAAGGAGAAAATGTCTTTTTCACATTTAATTAGTGTCAAGGGAAATATTTGTTTAATAACATTTTAAATGTTGTTCTGTGAGTACAGTTCCGTACTAGGTGCTTGGAGAGTATTACATAAGAGACAGAGAGCTTTGTTGAGGAAGCCCATATTCATAGAACCGTGGGGCAGTTTAAAGGAAACCCATAAACAAGGGAAGATAAACATACTAGTCAGGTCACACACCATGTATGGGTATGTCTGAAGCACATCACAGATAAAAGAAGCAATAGTGAATTACATGGGGCTTTGTGTATCTTTCAGATTTTGAGCTACGGTCCTGTGAATTAATCTGTTCCATAGAAGGGGGCAGGGAAGATATGTTTTGTAGGAGCAAACTGACATTTTTTCTGCTGAACAAGAAGCAGTGTACAGCTGTGTTTGCAAGCAAAGAATGGTGGAGATTGGGGTCCGATTTCCACCAGACTGATCTGAGGAGCAGAAAGATGAGGTTTATGGAAAAGCCCTAGGAAGAGATTGCTGGGGAGCTCTGCCTGAGAAAGCAACTGGCCAACCACAGAAAGAGTCTCTAAAGAAATGAAGATGGTGTTTCTGGCTATCAGTTGTTCCAGGAGAATGCACACCATCATGATGTGGATCAAACTGGGTCTTACGCATCTTCCCTTAGGGTCTGGCACTCTGGGGACATTGATATATATTGACTGAATGAAGAAGAGATTGATTGAATGAATGAATGAATGAATGAACAGGGATGACTAAATCTGAGGTTACTTCATAAGCAGCAGCATGGTAATAGTTATTGATCAAAGTTGGGAAGCTACAGAAAGTTCAAGAAGATTCAGAATGGAGTTGAGCCATTTTTCTTGACAACACTGAACAAATCATTAACGAGATGGCAATTGTGGTTTCTTTTGTGGTGGCACAAGTGGAAGTGAGGCTGGAGAGGACATGCCTGGTCACACCGGGTCTTCAGCTTTCCCTAATCAATACTCATAACCATAATGCTCTCTGGCTTCCCTTCCACAGACACAGGTATATCAGGAGCTGAATTCTAGGTGTTTTGGGATGAAGGTTATGGAGCATGGAATGTGTGTGTATGTGTGTGTGTTTGTGTGTGTGTGTCTATGTGTGTTTAGCTCTGCTCAGCAGTTTCCCCTCCACCCTGCTTATAATCTTCTGCAGAATTGCCTTGTCTCTTAAAGAAGGATTTATCTTTAAATATTTTTGAGTGTATCTGAACAGATCAATTAAAAAAGTTACTGTGTGACTTTTGAGAGATTTGTGACTTTGTAGGAGCTGCCTCTTTTCCTATATATATCCTAAGTCAACAGAATCTCCTCTGATCTTTTGTTCTTTCTCCCAGTGCAGGAAGTTGATCTGGTAAATGGAATCCACCTCTCCTCATGAAGGGCCACAGCTATGGGGTCCCCCCCACCGCCACTGCCCCTGGCAGATGCGTTGTATGTGCAGGGACTCCACGCTGCTCCACTGGTCCTGGGGAATGGAATTCCTTTCTCAAATCAGAGCCTCCAAATTTATCTTCTTGCATTACTTCACAGATAATCTGAGTTAATTCCTTCAGGGTTCTTGTGCATTTGTCTCTTTCTTGGGCTGCTCTTTCCCTGTTGAATACCCAAGGCAAATTCTGTGAGATCATTCCATCACAGAGCCTTATTTTCCTGCATAAAGAGAGCATTGCATTAAATTTGCATTTGTGTTTCTTCAAGCAAGGGTCACATGCATAGGTGTGTGTGTGTGTGTGTGTGTGTGTGTGTGTGTGTGTGTGTATTTTTCCTGGTGCTTTTCCCTTTGTATTTTCTATTTAATGTCAAATCCTTTCCAACTGAGGTTGTCAGAGTGAACCTTTGCTTTTTGTTTCTTTTAGCTCAATTTGGGGAAAGAACTCTCAAACACTTAGGGAAAAGCATGCTTAGAGAAGAGAGGAATACTTGAGTGAAATACCAGGCTCCCTATCTCTCCTCTCTCAGGGAATAGCACCATTTGAAACAGGACCATCTTGAGGTGCAGTCAAGAAACAGCTTCTTGTAGAAATCAGTTGGCCCTTAATTTGTGTGACCAGTGTCTTCCCAATGCAATGGTAAACTTTTTTAAAGTGGCCAGCGAGTCTCTTTTTCTTTTTTTCTCAACACTGAGCTAACTTCCCCACTGGGTCTTGCATAATGGGAAGGAACACCCAGCAGATGCCTGGGTTGAAGTAGCTACTCATTCTTGTGGTGTTGGCTTTGTGTTTGGTGAAATTAATATTTTAAAATTAAACCATTTTAAGAATGAATTGTACCATTAAGAAGAATGTGTTTTTATAATTACCATATTTAGGACATTTTGGGTTATAAATGTTAGAAACTTCAATTCAAAGTGATTTTTTAAAAAGTACATTGGGTGTGATGATGCACGCCTGTAATCCCAGCACTCAGGAGGCTGAGGCAGGAGGATTGCTGTGAGTTCAAGGCCAGCCTGGGATACAATGTGAAATGAAGGCCAGCCTGAACTGCATAGTAAGACTGTGTCTCAAAAAGACAAAAAAAAAAAGTGGAAGTGTTCCTAAAAATGTGCAATTCACCCTTCTTTTTCTACTAAAATTATTAATAGCACCCTTTTTCTCTTTAAAGTGTCTGGGCTTGGGTAATAAATTATATGGTCATCTGTATTAATGCTCGATGGTGGGTGTCCAATTTACCACACAGTTAATGGCTTAAGACAACATGAATTTATTATCTTCTGCATCTGTAGATTACTAGCCCCAAAAGTGTCAGTGGCCTAAACTTGAGGTGGCAGTGAGGCCATAGTCCTTCTGGATGCTCTAGGGGACAATACTTCTGTTTGTTTTTTGTGACTTTTCAAAAAACAGCTTCACTGAGGTATAATTTGCATGTCAGACAATTCACTCACTTGAAGTATACAGCCTAATGGCTTTTAGTATGTTCTCATAGTTACAGAAACATTACAACAATCAATTTTGGAGCATTTTTGTCACTCAGGAAAGAAACTCAGTAATCCTTCCTAATCTCTGTCCTCTCCCACCTCCTTTAACTCTACCAATCCATTTCCACATTTTCTTTACCCATTCAGTCCTGGATACACTCTTAGGTGGAGCCTGTGTCGTGGCTGTGGCAAACTGTGCTGCAGTGAACATGGTTGTGTGGTCATTCCTTTGGCTGATTTCACTTCTTGTGCATAAATACCCAGACATGAGATTACTAGAGTATATGGTAGTTTGTTTTTAAACAGACTTCATTTTTCAGAACAGTTGCAGAGTCACAGTGAAATTGAGCAAAATATAGCATTTTCTTATATGTATGCACTCTCCTTACACGCTCAGACCTCCCCGATTATCCCTAACTTTTCCAGTTTCTAGAGACTGCCTACACTCCTTGGCTTGTGGGTGCTTTTCCAACAACAGCCAGTTAAGTCCTCCTCATGCTGCCCTCTGGCCCTCTGTTCTGATTTCCTCTCATACGTTTAAGGGCCCTTATAATTATAACAGGATCACTCAGATAACCCAGGATGATGCTCCTATTTTGAAGTCATCAGTTGAGCTGTAACCTCAGTCAGTCCCACATGCAATCTTAATTCCCTTTATACTGTAACCAAATATATCCATAGCACACAAAAGGCAGGTAGGTCTGAGGCAATGACATCTCAGTGGGGGGCGTTATTAAGCTCATGACCTCATTCTACTCATAAAGGGCTTTATTGTCATATATATCAAGACGACTAGAAGCAGGGTGGCTCCAGGAAGGTAAGGTCACAGTTGACAACATAATTGTAGAACCAGGTTCCCACCTGTCTTTGCTTGGCTATGGTCGGCACACAATCGTGTCTTCTGGTTTTGGGTGCAAGATGGCTACTACATTCCAAGACACTGTGTAGACATAACCACGTTCTAGGGGAGAGAAGAAGGCTTTTTTGTTTTATGTATCTCTTTAATAGCAATGGTATTTCCTCAAAAGCCCACAGAAAGCATCTCACACCTCATAGACCAGCACTGTGAAACATCTTGGTTTATCCTCTGCCGTGTGTGGCTGAGGTGGGAGGGAAAGGCAGAATCCCGAGTGGTTTTGGCCAGCAGGAATGGCTCTGAGGCAGGCCACCCTCAGCTCCTGATGCATTCACAGGATAAATGAAGAGGCCAGGGACTTTGCCTCTTCAGGGCACTTTTCTGGTATTTTCTAATTTCTATTTATGCAATTATTTGGAATCATGAAATAGGTCATAATTTTGTTTAGGGCTGCTGCTCCAAAGATCCTGAGGCATAGCAGATGGTTTCCATTTTCCAGATGAAAGAAGTAGACATTGTAGAGCAAAATGGCACCCAAGGGGAGGATGGACCACAATCTTTAGGTGTCCAGTTGTTATTTGTGCCTGAGCCCACTGTTGCTGCTTTTACATCTTTGTCCTGTTTTATGACCCTGCTTAGAATGTGGATGCATATATAATATTGAACTGCAAAGCAGAACTGATTATCATACTTTGTAATAATCTCACAAATTTTCTATAGTACCATAGTGCTAGTACTCTTGTGTATCTCTGTGAGCTTAGATAGCTCAGCCACATAGTACAGAAGAGTATATTCTGGTCAACAAATGAGCTTTACGGTCTCATTTCTGCTATAGCAACAGGAGTGCATGTGAACACAAGGAGTCCCAAGTCTGAAACAACTAAACAAAATGACGTGCTAAGCAAGGTAACTACTCATACTAACACAAAGAAGCTCTTCACCCCTTGAGGAAGGAGGCTATTGCTTCCTAAGAACATTGCCACTGAGATGATTAGAATGAAGCAGATAAAATCATGGCTTTTTTCAGGCCATTCTATGGGGAAAAGCTTGTTTAAAATATGAATATGCTATTCATTTATTACTGTAACTTATTTTCTTCATGGGAACTCATCCCTTCAAGTGCTTGCTGAGTGCTTCCTCTGTGTTGGCTACCATCCCAGGTTCTTAGGGGGATAGATCATTAAGCTGAACAAAGATCCCTGTCCTTATAGAACTTATAGTCATACAGGAGACAGACAATACACATTAAATAAACAAATCAGAAAATTACACGATGTGTTAGAAAGTGACAAGTGTTGTGGAAAAGAAAGGGGATTGGAAGTGTGAGGAGAAGGACAAGAGGAGGTTTAGTGCTCACAATATTAAATAAGGTGGTCAGAGTAGGGATTATTGAGCAGGTGATATTTTTCTCAAAAAAAAACAAAAACAAAAACAAATGAACCAGGAAGTGAGGGAGTAAGTCATGCACTCAGAAGAAATGTGAATTCGCTTACATGGTTCCCTGACATCCTTGCTCATCCTTAAAGCCTTTCATAGTCTTGCCATACCTCTTACTGAGAAGTTGAGGCTTGAACAAAACCTCATATAGAGTGGCATCTTCTTTCTCTCACATGCACCTTATTTCTCTGTTTAATCCCACCTTACAGTGCTCCAGCCATCTGGTCAATCTTCTGTCCTTAGTGACTCTCTGCTGCCTGAGGTCCTCTTCCCTGAAGACTTACTATGGCTGGCTCCTTGGCTGGATCTCATCCTTCAGGGCTCAGATGGAATGCCATCTACTTAAAGAGGCTTCCTGAGTGGACAGCTCAGTTACTCTATAATATTGGTCTGGTTATATGTCTGTTTTGTTATGTTGAAAGAATCTTATAATGGAAAGGGATCTTAGCCATCTTATTCCTTACTTTACCTTTAAAATTTATCACATAAGGATTAGTACATCTGATAGGTGAACAAATGCGTGTTTGGAGTATGAGCACTTGAAGGCCTATTGGCCTGTAGCAACTTAAAGCTTACAACAATAGCTATATACCAAAATTTACTTAACCATTTTCCAGTTGTTAGAATTTCACATTATACATATGACTTGCAGGTGTGTACTGGTGAAAATAAGTACATTCATGGTGGGATACTCTCAATAAATAATACTAGACTTTAAAAACAGAAAATAATAGGTAATAAAATGCTGACTTTTAAAGCTTTTTGTCAAATGAAAAGATTATTTGAGGGAATATTTCAGTTTAATTTTCATAATATCAGGTCATTCTGATGTTGCAAATTATGTTCTGTTGTGATGTTATATTCTGAATCGAACAGTTGCTTTGAAATAAGAAACCAATCATCTCAGAAGCTACAAAGCAGAGTTTTTTTCACTTTCTTGGTTTCTTCCCTAAAGAATATTATCTTCCAGTTATAGAAAAACTGTACTTTAAAGCCATATTTTCAGTTATAACAAAGTGCCATACTATGTTGTATAGTTTATCACTTGTATTATTTAGGTCACTCATAGTTTCTTTCTTTCTTTTTTTTTTTTTTTTTTGCATTAACAGGCCATACGGGTTATCACTGCTGACTTTGCAATGGTGTTCCCTCATTAATGACCAAAAGGCAAATTCAGAATGTAGTGCACATTTGTGCCTAAAATTTCTGCCTGAAATTTTAAGTGAAATGTTTCTTGTGAAACTCAGTTCTTTAAAAAAATCTCTCAAAGACTATTTTGACAAGGTTTCAAGGAATCCTTGAACCTTGCCATTTGTAAGAATGTGCTTCTTTTTTCATAATGAAAGTCAGGGTCTGCTGGCTCACCATGCATTTTGTTTTACTTTTGGTTCTGTTTGCAGTTACATGGTTCTCATTGCTTCATTTTGGTTTTACATTTCTAAAGTATATAGTAGTAAACAATTCTGTAAGATGAAACAGAATTTTTACTTTTGTTGGAATTTGTCATACTAGTCCACTTAAACATTTATATAGGGCTCTGATTGTATGGTATTTCCTTATATTTGACTATAAGCATAAAATGATATTGGAATAAAGCTAAGTTGCAGTTAGTATTTTAAATTGTAATTAGCAATTGTTACTTCATCTAACAAAGAATTTGTACTTTAATAGAAAAACTCATATAGTGGAATTACTGAAACACCTTTATGTAAGTAATTATTTTTTCTTTTAAATATTTTCCTGGACATATGGTAATCAATCTGAGTTAGTATGTCAAAATAGAGATCAATTATAGACCTCTTGTAGTCTAAGTAGCTCTTTTAAAAAGCTACCAATATACATTGCTACTCATATGAAAGCACACGCAATTTAAAACACTTCTGCTAATATGATAGCATGAACTAGGTCACAGTTGTTTCAATTTGCATTTTTAATATTAGGAATACTGAATATAATTCTAAGCCTTGACTTTTATTTATTTCTTCTCATCTATATTCTATCTTTTCATAAATTTACCTCATAAAAAGTAGAAAGCCTTATGAGTTTATACCCACTCTAAAATATTAAGCACTTTATTAATGTATAATGCAAAGTATTTATTCCATTTCTTCTTTTGTCTTCTACTAGAATAGATTTAAAATTATTTATTTATTATTTATTATATATTTATTATTATTATTTAAATTATTTTAAATTATTTCCTTTAGATGATCTCCTCTATCTTGTCAAAGGTGTTTTTCAACTGCCATAAAGTTTTCTTTGTTCCACTGTTGGGACAATAATTACAGTCTGTAGCTTTTGAACTCAGTCTCTTAACTCATCTAGAATGAGCTGTATTATCACATGTAAAGAGGACCTAGTTTCTTTTTCTACATTTATTTCTGACTATTCTTTCCACTCGCAGTTATTACATATTAAATATTTATTCCTTTCCAATTGGTTTATTAGTCTTAGTTAAACTTTCTATTCAGCAACATAGAATATTTAGAAATGCTGCTTAATAAAGCATGAGTATTTTCATAAGAGGTTTTTAAATACTGGAAAGATAACTATCATTAGAAATGTTTATTTTATGTGCTGTACTAAATAAAAAATTATTTCCCAAGACCCTAAAATGATAATTTTGAATGGAGAAAGGCCAGTTTCGAGATAGAAGAAAAGCCACCAGCTCCAACTGTTGTGTGTAGTTTTCTTCTAGTCTATTTGTATGTGCTTAAAATGTATAAATTTGATTATGAATTATTTTCAGGTAGTTATATGGGCATCTTAATGACAGAGTTTGCACTGTTGACATGAAGAAAACTCTGCGACTGCCCCACTTCTTGTGAGATGAAGCGAAAATTCCATAGCGTGGCTTCACCATTAAAATCCAAGTTCTCATTCAGCCTTCTCTGGCATCTCCTCTCCTGCTCCCAGGGGCCCTATTCCTTGGCCCCATGCCTGTTTCTTCTGTTTGCACCTGTCCATGGACTCCTGTCAGACAGGATTCCTCAGTTACTTAAGGTATTGGTTTGGGTGCTTTAACAGAGCAATTTAACGGTCACTGAAGCAGAGGAGGTGGTTTGTTTCTATTTCCTGTAAGTGTGGGCTGGCAGACAGGCTGCGGGAAGCTGCTCTGTTCCATCGTGCTTCAGGCCAGTATGCTTTCTCTTTTGTTGCTTTACCACCCCCAAGGGTTTGCCTTTGCCCTCCTGGTACAAATTCCTGCATCTGAGACCATGGGAAGAGCTGCAAGAGGCAAAAGAGAAGAGGCTTCCAGAAGTCACCAAGCCCCATTGCCCCACTTGAATGTAGTACCAGGGTGCTCATTAGTAGTGTTGGAGTACATTCTACTATGGCAAGAAGAGCAGAGTGGACAACAGACTTCTCCATTCTCGGCCCTATTTTCCCTGTGAAGTCTTTCCCAAGATCCTTAGCAGAATTGGCTCCTCTTTCCTTTGGGCCCCAAATTTATGGCAAATAATTTTTTGTATTTCATTTTCTTTTCAGTCTCTGTTCTTTAAAATATGCATAGTGCTTCTTTTTTTGGAAATTTTCTCCTCCTCCTCTTCCTCCTTCTCCTCCTTCTCTTTTTGAGACAGAGTCTCATATAGTTCAGGTCAGCCTTCAATTTGCACCAGTTCTCTTCCTCAGCCTCCTGAGGACTGGGATTACAAGCATGCGCCACCACATTCGGCCCTTGGAATTTATCTTCTTATATTTACATAAACACTACTTTTATTTTCCATCATCACATATTATTTGTCACAGTAACTTTTCATTTGGAAAATAAAGCTCTGACACTCACCTTCTTCCCATAACATGCACGTCCTTGCTGTGTCCTCACTCATTCTGTATATGTATTTCTATAGTAGCTTAGTGTCAGCTTTCGTGTTGTGCTAAGATAATAGTGACTCAATTAAATAATTATAATTCAATTACATAATTGAGCCTCTTGGGTATAATGTAATAACTTTCTCTACCCTGTCCAATATTTGGATTTCCCTGGAGTTTATATTTACTATTGTTATTTAATGTGTATGTACTTATCCCTGAACTCAATTCAAACTTTCCCGAATTACACAAAGTTGTCTATGGTGTGTTTAAACACATTAAGCATAGATTGCACCTTCCAGAAGAAAGCAAGACTCCTCATATATTCCAGCGGGACTATTTGCAGGTCTGCCATGTAGCTAGTATCCTCCCCTCTCTTTTCTGCTTGTTCTTTTGTTTCTTGGTGCCTGGGTCCCCTCTTTTCCTTGGCTTATTACTTATTTCATGAGAACACACCTTCCAGGAGCTTCTTGAGAAAGGCTCATGAAAAACAACATTTGAGATCTTGTTGGTCTGAAAAATGTCCTTATGCTCCTCTCATACCTAAATGAGTGTTTGTCTGGTTACAGAATTCTAAGTGGGAAATACATTTCCTTCAGAATTTTGAAGAGATTGCTTCATTGCCTTCTAGATTTTGTTGTTGCTTTTGTGAATTCAGTTGCTGCCCTGCTGCTTGGTTCTTCCTAAGGCTGATGCATTGTCTCTCTGGAATATTCTAAGAACTATGGACAACAGGGTCCTGAAATTCCAAGAGAGTACACCTATATTTTCTTCTATTTCTCTTACTGCATTTTACATTTCTTATTGACTCTGATTTTACCCTAATTTCTATATTTATTTGTTATAGTGTTTCTCCTTTTCTAGTATTGTGTTTTAAATTTATCTAGAGATAAAAGGCTTATTTAAAAATGTTAAAGTGAAGCATATGTCTTCTATTAAGCTTTATTTTACTAGCAAATGCTTGTAGCATGTGCAGTGTACAGTCATCTTGGGGAATGGTTATGTATATATATACTAGGACTTGTTTCTTTTTTTTTTATTTTTTATTTTAGAAACATAAAAGTACAAAAACATATTGACAAACAGACACCCATTATCATAGAAAATAGTACAATCACAACTAATCTATAGACAAGGTGATATGGTCTCAACAGTAGTTGTTGTTTTATCCATTGATATCTTCGAATTGTAGATGTATGGACCCATATACAGACATGCAAATTTAGTCAGA
>PVLD010029311.1:0-12988 GCA_004027595.1 Dinomys branickii
TATAGCTGAATAATATTCCATTGTATAAAAATGCCACAATTTTTTAATCCAGTCTTCTGTGGATGGGCACTTGGGTTGCTTCCACATTTTAGCTATTACAAATTGTGCTGCTATAAACATGGGTGCACATATATCAGAGTGATATGATGTTTTCAGATCTTCTGGGAAAATACCCAGAAGAGGAATAGCTGGTTTAAATAGAACCTCTAGACCTAATTTGCGGAGAAATCTCCAAACGGCTCTCCACAATGGTTGCACCAGTCTGCATTCCCACCAGCAGTGTAATAGAGTCCCTATTTCTCCACAGCCGAGGCTGTGAAAAGCATATTATGCTGCGAAATCTTAGCTCAAAAGAATTTATGCCAGTCAGCCTCTGTGCTTCGTGGGGCCCCAGGAGGGATGCAGCACCCAAGGATGTTGCAGGCAGTAGGGAGCAAACAAAGCTGCTAATGAATGGGTACTTCACGGAGCCCTCTGACCATGCCCTGCTGAGCTGGTGCTGGAGATCCCCCGAGGGCCTAGAGTTCGAGGGAGGAGGAGAACTGGGAAGTAGAGCACTGGATGCCTGAAGACAGAAATGCAGAAGGATTGAGTGTGTGAGGACCAGGTGGCTGGGGTCTCATTCTTAAGACCAGAAGTAAGTCTGTGCCACATACCCGCGTGTCCACTCTGTGAGGGATGCATCTCACTGTAGCACTACCTGCCCCAGGGGTCTGGGGCCCAAGATGACTCCTGCCTGGGATCCGTATGCTGGCCATGTTCACAGAGATGACCCAGGATATGGAATGGATATGAAACGTAGAGGTGATCTGCGCCATGGCACAGATGTGCATATGCACCAGGTTTTTTTTTTTATTAACCTGAGATGTTAACATGACAAAGCAGCTGGGATAGTTATGACTGGTCGTAGGGAATAACCAGGAACCTTGTCCCAAAAAGGATAGGGATTTTTGTTTCTGATCAGACAAATTTCAAAATAGAGGAGAAAGATAATGATTTTCCAGCCATAATTTGGAAAGAAGGCACTTCCAAAGTGAGCAGGAGGACAGGAGACCTATGGACAGTGATGATGGATAGGCAGACACTGGGGCTGCAGCTGTGCCTGTTGGCTCTCTAGGAAGTGCTTGGCCACTGAGAGAGAGGATGAGTACAGGGCCTGTTTTCCCAGTACAGCAGCACCTGAACGTAGATGTGGAGGCAGTGACCCAGCACCTCCTCTCCAGCCAGCGCCTGAACTCCAGGAAGAAGTCTCCAGCCTGGAAGCATTTGTTCACTTCCCCTAAGACAGCACTAAAGTGACCTGTAGGTCCTACATGAAGGAGTTTGGGACCTGAGCCCCTGTTATATTCCACAGCAGTGGTGCAGTGCAAAGGATGAGAGATTGTTCAGAGTCCATGTCAAGTTTAACCTCTAAGAGGGCTCAGTGGGGTTGTTTTAGCAGAGACATTTCACAGCCCTAAACTGAAGCCTCTATGGCTTTTTATTGGTAGAACCAGGAAGCAAGGATAAAGGACATCTGTGTAGAATTTACATAGGGGACAGGAGAAGGAGAAGATAAAGAGGGGGTACACAGTGTGGCCTGCTACATGACTGACCTGAGGGTCAATACAAGTAAAAAATCAGAGTATGGAGAGGACAGTGGCAGGGACATACATTCCTTAAGTCAATGTGTTTTGATCCCATATGCCCTGTGGCCCTGTAGCCTATCTTTTAATCTTTAACCAAGCATTCTGGGAGGTTTTAGGCTTCTCCAAAAGCCCAAAAGCCCCTTATCTCTGCGTCTCCGTCTCACACATCTCTCTGGTGAGTGCCTCCACAGATCTTCGTTTTGTTTGTACACACACTTTGGAAAGAGAGATGGGCTGGAGGGAGGAAGAACATTGGTTTTGGTGGAGAAAAGTCATCAGGGCTTCAGAGGCAGTGTCTGCTGGGATTCAGCCTACAGGCAATATCATTGAGAGGATCTAGAGTATTCTTGCAAGCCTCCATTTGAAGTTTATAACACTGGGCCTGAAGTCAGCCCTGGAGACTAGTAATTTTCCATTCAGATTTGTATGAAAAGCACTGTGAAGAAGGTGTTGGACCTCATTCCCAGAGTCAGAATGATTGACAGGAGTAGGAGTAACGCACATTGAGTGATACCCAGTGTCACAACTAAACGGACCGTGTGTCCATAGAGCCTGCTGAAATTCACCCTGCCATCCTACCATGGCTTTGGGAGTGTCCAGTCTTTGTAAAATTTCCTTAATATTGGTTTGAGTTAAAAGATTGCAAGAAACATTTTGATAATACCCCTTCTCGGTCCAGGGAGATTGAAGGAAATGAGTCAGGGTGATGGCTGCAGTGGCTGCAGTACCAGTGCTGCCCCTGCTGGGCTAGCAGCAGTAAAAGTGCTTCAAAGCCACTCTTTTCTGATATGTGCAAATGCTGAGGTTATTTGTTCAAGGGTGGGTAGAGTCTACCATTGAATTGCGTGTAAGATTGCTGGAGGAGCCAGGCCTCTCACAGTCTAAGCACCATAATATGAGTCATATTTAACTGGGAAATATTATTATTAGTTACCCATGGAGTGAGCCATGTGGAGTTTGAGGCAGGATAGCATCGAGAGTCTTAAAAAGTCAGTACCGAGGAGAGGATGAATTGTACATAGTGCAAATAGGCTCCTCCTTAGTAAGGACCAAAATATTTGAGAGGAAAGTACAGATCATGACATGAGCAGAGAAATCTTCAGCCACCCATGTGAGCCTATCTATATGTTAATAGCTACCAATCGTGAGAGTCCCATGCAGACAAAAAAGAATAGCTAAATGCCACAAAGCTTTTCAAGGGGTTACAGGTGGGGGTCAGGAGAAAAATATAATAAAGATCTGGCAAGTCCAAGATCCCATAAGGGAAGGCTGCTGTTATAATTAAAAGGTAAATTATAGTTCCAGTTTCAGTCAGACTCTCTCATAGCATCATGTTCTGGGGTCCCCGATTTTCTGTTAGATTACAAGCAAGCTGAATAATGGATAGATTGGTGGACCATTACGAGTTGCACCCAAATCTAGGATGTCTGGTGTGGGTACCCATGGATGTAAACATACGGGAATGTTGGGTTTTGGAAGGTGCCTGTCAGACACAAAGGAGCCTAGGACTCCAGCAGTATGAGAGATATTATTGGAAAGAATGCTCCCCAGGAGGCTGCCTAGGTGACTATAAAAACAAGAGGTACACGTGCCCAATTTACCATGTTACTTCCTTTTGTTGTACAATTAAACAGAAATACAATTTAAAAAGTGCTTCTGTCTTTGCCATCTTAGAGTTAGTGGCTTGGGTTGATTTTGCTGAGGAGAGATTTTCTCCTGTAGAAGGGATGCTAGTTTTTTGTAGCATCTGTTCAGCCTGTGCGGTAAGCTGTTCAGTCTCTCCCTAGGTAGGTCCTGAGGACTTGGCTGTAGAGGGTAGTGGGTTCATTCCCTTCTTGTGTGACTGAGTAGTATTCCATCATGTATACATATCACATTTTTTTATGCATTCATCTGTTGATGGGCATGTGGGTCCCTCCCATAATTAGCCATTGTGAGTGGTGCTGTGATAAATACAGGTATGGATGTATCACGGTTATGTGATGAGTTCAACTCTTTCGGGAAGATAGCCAGAAGAGGAATAGCTGGGCCAACTGGAGTTTCTACTTTTAGTGCTTTAAGGAATCATACTACTTTACATAGTAGTTTTACTGGTTCATATTCCCTCCAACAATGTAGAAGTGTTTGCATTTTCTCACCAGCATTTGTTGTTTTTTGAGGTCTTGATAATGGCCATTCTTTCTGGAGTAAGGTGGAATCCAAATGTTGTTTTTATTTTTGTATCTCGAACGACCAAAGATGCTGAATATTTTAAAAATTTACTCATTGACCATTTGTACTTCTTCTCTGGGGTAGTGTCTATTCATTGCAGTTGCTCCTGTTTGATTGAATCTTATTGTTTTGGTGTTTAATATTTTGAGTTCTTTATATATTCTGCACATGAGTCCTTTGAAGAGTGGCTGGCAATTTTTTCTTCCATTCTATACTGATATCCATTGAGGCACAGAATCTTTTTAATTTGACATAATTCCATTTGCTATATCATTTTGGTTTAGCTATGGTAATTCATTTGTTTCTAGGAATTTCTCCATTTCTTCTAGATTCTCCAACTTATTAGAATATAAATTTTCAAAGTAGTTCCTTATAACCCTCTGAACATGTTTTTCATTTCTAATTGTATTGATGTGTATTTTTATGTAGTTCTGTAAATTTGCTGAGATTTTATCAACTTTTTTATCCTTTTAAAGAGCATAGTCCTTTAAAAATTTTACCTATTTTTATTAGTACATGTTTGCAACACATAATGATCACGTTAATCCTGAGGGGTTTGTTCATGCACGTAGCACATCTCATTTCTTATTTTGCTCCCCTTTCCCTCCTTTCCACCTTCGTCTCCCTCCATATTACAAAAGTTCTATTTCCATTTTTTTCTTTTTTTTTTTTCATGTCAGACGGGTAATGTGCCGATGTCGTAACAAGGTTTGAGGGAGGCACATCTCATGCAAACATCATGAACACCCAATCATCACGCTCATGAACCGAAGGATCTCCATTTTTTCTTTAAGTCTTGTTTCTTTAAATCCCTTTTCTCTTCCTTCCCTGCTCCTCCCCCATCTCTAAGTCTTCCCACTGCAAAAAAATTCTTTCTACTTCCTAATACCATCTTCCATTTTGATTCTTAATTATACTTTGGGTTTCTAACATCATACAGGGGCAGGTGAAGGGAAGAAGAGGCAGGGAAGGAAAACTGGAGATTGGTGAAAGCTGTAAGGTCAGAGCCAATGTGTATGCAGATAGAACCTTGTGTTCGAATCCTGTATACACAATTTTGGTGATAGTTACTGTGACATGGGGATGAAAAATTTCATTAAACTAAGGTACTAACTTTTTACTACACAAATACATGAGAAATAAGACCACTCTAGCAAAGTTCTTTCAGTCCTATGCATACAGCAGTCAGAATTCCACCAGTGTGATCTTTCCCCTGCATTCACAAACAGAGTAACTTTGACTCTTAGTAGGTGTAGGTAGCGGGGCTCTGTGGTTGAACACAGAGGTTCAGAGCTGTCAAATGGTGATTGGGCTGGTCCCTTCCTACAGTTTCTTCTCGCCTGCTAGTAAGTGGAGGTACTGCAGCTCTGGTGAGATCACTGAGCCTGCTTCTCATTTATTCTGCAGACAGTGCGGTCTTATTTTCAGTTGTGTTTTGTGGGCATGCCTTGCATCTACCTTATGATTGCTGTCTTTGGCTGTATCAGAGGGATCAAGTTCTCAGTCTGAAATAGCTCCTATCTGGCCAAGGAGAAACAGTAGGTGTTGGCAAATTTTTTTCTTTAAGGGTCAGATTGTATTTTAGGCTCTATGGACCACTTTTACTTGCTGCACCCACCTAACTCTGTCAGTGTAACAGAAAACTAGCCTTAGATGACATGCACTTGATTTCCATCAATTGATCAGGCTAGAAGACAAGGGAGGAACATCATTAAGCTGATTGTAGTTGGCAGAGAAGACAGCATCAACCTTTTTTCTGAAACATTGTCTATGAAAGAGAAAGGCTTTCAGAAATAGCCATGTGCTCATCCTGATCATTAGGCTCCTGAAAGTAATGACTTGGCCCAGAGGTATCGCTACTTGGATTACCAGCTCAGTGTTGGTTTCAAACGGTGATAATTTTTATGCTTTGCCATAAATGATCACTTAAGTAGCTTGAAATGACAACAGGGCGTGGTGCCTCCTGTGCTTATGGGCTTTGTGCTGGAAAGTTGAACCTACTGTTGAACAGAAATGGCCATCTGGGCCTCAAACTTTCCTTTAACATTCCCCTGTTTTAAGAAACTGTGGAGTACAAAACTCTTGTCTTGGGTGGAGATAAGGAAATGCATGAGAATTTTATGCTAAGTGGAAAAGAGAGCAAGTGGGGTCTGAGATGGCTTTGGAAACCACCTGAGAGGCTCTTAAGCATTGAATTGGGTCAGCCAAAAGATAGTGTGTACTAAAATCTTAAAGCCTGGTGCCTGCAAATGGGGCAGTTTTACTCAGAATTTAGAAGGGAAACATTTAATATAGGATGCATAATTTATAGGATTATTTTGTAATAGTCACCCAAAGAGTCAAATGCAAAAGCATGCAGGAGATCTGTCCATATGCTAGAGGTCCAAAGAATCCAGCTGAGGGTCTGGATCCCACAGCAATGTCCTGCATGAGTCCACCTGAAGACCTAGACCCATGGCAATGTACTCACAAGTCCAACTGGAGCACATAAACCCATAGTAATGTCTCATGAAAGTCTGTATCAAGGGTCTTCACTAGGAAGGCTCAAAGGTCAGTGCTGGGAGTTAGAAAGACTGTGCCAGCAGGCTGAGGGATCTGTACTTGAACCAGGAAGCAATGGTCAAAGTAAGGACTAGAGCTCCCCCAAAGAAAACTGTAGTCACTGTCAGCAATAGCAAGGTCCTGAGCTCCTCTGATGATGAGAACTGCTGAATCCATATCAGGAAAGCCAGTATAACTCCTAGCTTCTCTAGGAGAATCAACAGCACACCATCTTCCCCTCCAGTTCTTTTATGCTGCTGGCAATAATACTCAGATGGACTATCCACACCCAGCACCACACTGACTTAGTTCAGCTGGGTGTTAAAAATTGGCCATTAGTTAATCCATCACAGGCACTTAGTTTGGAAATAGGGTCTTTGTAGGTATAATGAAGATTTAAGTTAGGATAAGGTTGTGTTGGAACAAGGCAGACCCTTAGTTCAAAATAATTGATGTTATATGGATAGGAAGAGAGACACAATGGGAAAATGGCCAGTGAGGGTGACAGAAGAGAACTGAAGTAATGAGGTGACAAGCCAAAGGTTGGTGGCCATCACCAGTAGCTAGGAAGTCAAGGAAACATTCTCTTTTATAGGTTTCAGAAGGAGAATGACCTGCTGATGCTTTGATTTTTAAATTTAAAGCCCCCAGATATGAGATAAAGTAAGTTTCTGGTGTCTTCCACTGCCTTGCTTGTGGTACATTGAAACAACCACCCAAGAAAACAAATGACAAGGTATGATTTGTTGAGCATAAGTGGATAAAGAAGAGGAGTGGAAACATTGGTAGCTGTCTCCATGCATGTCTTTTTTTGGACATTCAAATATGAGAAGTGTTCTATGCTAGTTACTGGCAAAGTTTAGGAATCAGACATATCTCCAGAGGAATTAAAGCTCTGATACAGGTACATTAGGTATCTTTTGATCATAATAACCTCTTACTATTTTAAAAATTAATTACAATATTGCAGACATCATGCCTTGAACTGTATGTGGTTTCTCCATTTTACCTGCAGGAAACTGAGGCATAGGGAAAAAATCTCTTGCCCAAAGTTAAATAGCTTTTAAGTGATTCTGGAATTAGAGCCAAATTACTCTAGCTATAGAGATTTTTTCCACTAGATATTATGTAATACTTGAGACCCAGTTTTCACAACTGTTTAATTGGTAGGATCAAAAATTATCACAGATTTTTAAGAACATAATAATAAAAAAATCAGGCAACATGCAGGTAATTAAACTTAGCTATTATTCTTTAAACTACCTCATCATTAAATCATGATAGAATGACAAGAAATTGTGTAAACAGCACAGGGAGAACCTACATACACTTTATCTCGCTTCCGCCAGTGTAACATCTCTTTTTCCTCTGAGTTCAATTTCTTATTATTTTTCCTTAATGTCCAACTTTTTCTTTCAAACTCTTTTGGCACATAATCATTTTTTACCTATTCAGAAAAAGGTCAAGATTTTTAATTTTTGCTTTTAATTTTTTAAAGAATAAACAAATGAAATGGATAGGGCAAGAATGTGTCAGTAGAACTATTCTTGGAAGGAGAATAGATCTTTCAGTGAAGAACTAGTCATTTGGTTAGTAAGAATCTACTGACCTTTTACTTTTTGCCTTAAAGTAGGATAATAGCATCAAATAATATTTTCTCTTATTTTAGATTAAAAAATGAAATATATGGATGAGTGAAAGGATTGAGGGCCTTCAGGGAGAAGGTCAATGACAGCTAAGCTGGTTGCTAGAATTTGGAGCCTTAAATCTTTCAGTCTCTCTAATCCTTAAACTGGGGCATGTTTTGAACTATGTGTGGTGGAGTCACAGTGACTTCTGGAAATGCAAACAGTGTAACTCAATAAGGTTGTTGATAATAAGTGTCTTTGGTTCTGAATTCATTAACAGAAAGGAAGTAAATTATGCAAGCATGTAGTGATGTTTACTAAGTTTAGAACTTTTATGAAATATCAAGATGGGCAAATGAGGAATAAAAATTGTTCTGTCCCAATAAAATTAGTGCAAATTAAAATTTTGTGATTATAAGAGTAATTACAAAGCAGAATTACAGCAGCAAATTAGCACCTCTGGTGGCTTTGATTCTGCTAGGAATGGCCATTTTTGTTCAGAAATCACATTTCAAATACAGGTTGAGTATCCCAAATCCAAACATTTGAAGCCTGAAATTTTTTAAAATCCAAAGCTTTTTAAGGAACAGCATGACATCACAAATGGAAAATTCCACATCTGGCCTCATGTAATGGATCTTAGTAAAAAAACACAGGCACACTAAAAATATATAAAATGACCTTCAGGCAATGTGTACAAGGAGTTTATGAAACATAAATGAATTTCATGGTTTTGACTGCTGCACTAGCCCTAAGATGTCATATTATGTACATTCAAATATTCCAAAATATGAACAATTCTGGAGTGTGAAATAATTTCTGGTCTCAAACGTTTTAGACAAAGTATGCTTAATTTATAAGTTTACAGTGTTCTTTTAATGCTTCCTCTTGTGTTATAAAAGATCCTGTTTGTCTGTGAGTTATAGGCAATTTGGGAATCTATTCTTCAACTTCTTGTTCATTCCACCAGAGGCAAGGAGCCTGTGAAGTCCACTCTTCTCTCCTACACTACGTCTGTTTCGTCTCAGGTCTTTGAGGACCAAGTGAAGTATGGATGGGGATAGACGTATGTGCTCTCCATGGGCAGAGAGGAGGGGAGACCTCCTTCCCCTACAGGTTCTTACCTTCCTCCAAGGTATGGGTCCTTACAGGTTTGGGGGTTTTGGCTGCTTGTGTTTATCCCCACCTTACACAACTAGTACAATTTCAAACCAGGAAAGGGGCATTGATGCAATCTGGAATTTATTCAGCTTTGCTGAGATTTTACATGTTCTTCTTTTTGTACAGGACTGCATACTTAGGTGGAATTTCATACAGTGCTATCATATGGATAAGTTCTTATAACCACAACCACGATCAAGATGCAGTACTCTTCCCTCATCTCAGTTCTTCAGCCAGGGTAGCAGACGTCCTGCCATATTTTGCTAATGAAAATATTTATTTAGCATCATGGTCATGGGCTGTGCCTCTCAATAGTTGCTCTAGTGGAATACAGGGAGCATGTGTGTCCAAGTGTCAACAGGTGAGTTTTATCCACAATATGCACCATGTTATATTTTTGTGTATTAACAATTAGTTTTGTTAAATATTTTATACTGGATTTTTTTTTTTTAGAATAAGCCCAATTCAGTAAAATGCTGCATTAAAGTTCACTTTTACCATGTGGGAGGAAGTTGAGAGTGTGTCATCAGGTGACTCAGCCATGGGTGATGGCTTGATTCCTGTAAGCCAAGGAAATTGCAACAGTGAGAGCAAGAATGTAATAGAAAAGTACAAAATGGAGACCTTGATTCTGAGAGGAGTAAAGCAGCAAATAAATATTTGACCACTCAAGTGCTTCAGAATGGTTATACATACTTGCCTTAGTTACTTTCTCCTTGTTGCAGAGACAATGCCCAATACCCAAAGTTAAAGGAGGAAAGATATATTTAGCTCAAAGTTGTGGAGGTTTTAGTCCATAGTGGCTGAATTCAAGGCAGGGTGGGTACATGGCAGAGGGGCAACAGTTCATGGCAGTGGAAGACACAAAAGCAACAGAGTGAGAAAGAGCCAAGCCTCTTTCTGTCCCTTATATTGTACCCAGTGTACTGGGATTAGCACAGTGCCAATCCAGTCAGTGGACAGATCCAGCAATCAACCACCCTCAATCCCAGCAGCCTTAATCCCAGCATTGCAGTGACAATTAATCACACACTCTAGATTTGGTCACCCCTGAAAAAGCCTTATGACTGCCTGAACCTTTGTGGGGACATCTACACACAGGCCATAACAATACTTGAATGATCCAATATTAGAATTAGGTCAGAAAAAGTTGTTAGGTTCTTGTCAGGGGTAAAACTTATTGCACAGAATGCCAATACTGTGATTCAAAGTTGGAAATTGTAATGGATGATAGCTACAAGGTGCTGTGAAATAAATTAATAATGAAATATACATAAAACTTTCTATATGCACCAATTATAATATTCAAAATTGCATTTACCATGAATCCTCACTGTCTGAACTACAAACCTTTATAACAGGCCATTATTCTAATCATCAAAATCTAAAGGATTTAGGGAGAAGTGACAGATGTGGTACTGAAAGTTTTAGAGCAGTGGCTACCTTAAAAAATTGCCCATGTTTTGATGACAATAAGACATGCCTAGAAAGATAAAGAAATCCAATGGTTTGTCTGCTCTTTGCTCATTTGTGGAAAGCTTTGTTTTGAACTGTCAAGCAATTTATGCACCATCTGAATACAGGACAACTGATGAACAACTGGCATCATGCTGTGGTTGTTGTAGTTTTTGGCAATCTATGCCAAAGAAACCTCCTAAATCTCATATAAAGATATATGTCCTGGCTAATGTGAAGACATTTTACACATTGAATTTAGAAATTTATTCTGTAACTCAGCCACTAGGTCTTTATTCATGCAGTAATAAACTGTCTGAGTTGTGAACAAACTTGTTGCACCAATTTTAAAAAGTAACAAAGCTGTCACATTCAACAATTGGTTCATTAATTACCCATTGATATTACATTCACTAAAAGAACATCATTGATCAGCACAAGAACCATTTGCAAGAACAAAGCAGAGATTCCTGGAAAAATGTTGCAGGTTCATAATAGTGAAATGCATAGTACAATCTTTGGATTTCAGAAAGACATAATATTGGGCTTGTATATAGGGAAGAAAAACACAGTGGTATTGATACTGTCAGCATTATACCATGGTAAGATTGACAGTGAAAGACCAGGTGTGGTGGTGCACACCTGTAATCCCAGCACTTGGGATGCTGAGGTAGGAGGACCTCTGCAAGTTGGAGGCCACTCTGGGCTACAAAGTAAATTCCAGGCCAGCCTGCAATGTGCAGTGAAACCCTGCCTTCAAAAGACAAAAAGAAAAAAGACTGATAATGATGCTAGGCATGGTGATGCGCGGCTTTAATCCCAGGGGAGGGAGGGAGGGAGGAAGGGAGAAGAAAAAATGAGAGAGAAGAGAAGGAAAAAAATGGAAACAGAGGTTTTGTAAGTAAGGAGGGGGGTGAAAGGGGTTGCAAGGAGGGGAGGAGGAGGAAAAGAGAAGAATCCAGATGTACTATGTGCAGGAAAAAATTCCCTGTGATGAATGGGACCATTATGTATGTCTAAGGAGTACCAATAAAATTAATTAAAATATTACTCTCAAGAGCTCAAAGTATTAAACATACAAAGAAATTCTTATAAGATGAAGTACTATGTTTTTGATCATATCAATGATCTTTTAGCATGTTGAAACTTGAATTCATTCACCTTCTTATTAATATATTTGCATCAATGTATTATGAAGAAAATCTGATATCTAGAAGATCCATAATGGGATTTATTCATGTTTTGTATCTTGATTTGATTGGCTGCCTATTTTAAGAACAGTACCCATCAAATAAAAAACAATTACTTTGTACCTGCCAATATAATGTTATAAGTCATGTAAGAAAATAATTTATTCAAAAATTGTTTACAGATTATTGATTGATACATAATCACTTTGAGTTAAGTACTAATTCTGAAAAATAAAGCCTAGTTGTTTGCCAACATGATAAAACTAGGTCATTAAAATTTGCTTTTGAATCAAAACCAGAGAGGGACCCAACCAAGAAAGAGAGCTACAGGCCAATCTCTCTAATGAACATAGATGCAAAGATACTCAACAAAATACTTGCAAATAGAATACAGCGAATCATAAGGAAAATTATACACCACGACCAGGTAGGATTGATCCCAGGAATGCAGGGATGGTTCAATATTCCCAAATCAATTAATGTAATACACTATATCAATACAGTCAAAGACAAAAACCACATGATCATCTCAATAGATGCAGAGAAAGCTTTTGATAAAGTCCAACATGCATTCATGTTAAAAACCTTAGAAAAAATAGGAATAGATGGCCTCTACCTCAATCTGATCAAAGCCATCTATGACAAACCAACAGCCAACATCATACTAAATGGACATAAACTGAAAACCTTCACTTTAAAGTCAGGAACAAGACAAGGATGTCCATTGTCACCACTCCTATTCAACATAGTTCTGGAAGCATTAGCCAGAGCAATCAGACAAGAGAGAAAAATAAAAGGAATAAGCATAGGAAAGGAAGAAGTCAAACTATCACTATTTGCAGATGGCATGATACTATACATGGAGGACCCCAAAAACTCCACAAGAAAACTCCTGGAATTAATTGACAAATTCGGCAGCATAGCTGGACACAAAGTCAACACCCAAAAATCAATAGCATTTCTATACACGAACAACAAACAGACTGAGAGAGAAATTGAGGAAACCATACCCTTTACAATAACATCCAAGAAACTGAAATACTTAGGAATCAATCTAACAAAGAATGTGAAAGATTTATTCAGTGAAAACTACAGTACTCTGAAAAAGGAGACCGAAGAGGACCTCAATAAATGGAAAAACATACCCTGCTCATGGTTAGGAAGAACCAGCATT
>PVLD010029312.1:0-10031 GCA_004027595.1 Dinomys branickii
ATACACAATTCTCAGACAAAGAAATACAAATGGCAAATAAATACATGAGAAAATGTTCCACATCCTTAGTCATTCGAGAAATGCAAATAAAAACAACATCGAGATTTCATCTCACCCCAGTAAGACTGGCCAGTATGAAAAAGTCATCCAATAACGGATGCTGGCGAGGCTGTGGAGAAATAGGGACTCTATTACACTGTATTTCTTTCATTAGCATTTGTTCTGTTTTCGTTTGTAATGGTCTGGTCTCAATGATTCAACATCGGGAGCTCCCTCTAATTCTTTTAGGAAGCATAAATTGGCACGCTAAAATAAGAAGACACCAAGTAAAGCAAAAAGCCATGCTGCTGTACGTCTTTGTTAGGGGGCTTGGCATGAAATCACGGAATTTTCTGCCACCTGTGTAAAGAAGTGAGTGAGTGATGAGCATAATACTTATGCCAGCCTTGAACTGGATTATTCCGCCCCTTCAAAATAGACCTGCTGGTGCAGCGTTACCTTTCTGGAGGAATGGTAGCAATTTGCTCATTTCCCCACTGCCTCCTTCTGTCCCCTGAGAAGCTGTTGACTAGACTATGACTGCATATGTGGCACATGCATATATCTTTCTGGAAATACCAGTGCAGTGCTTTTTATTTGTTTTTATTTTAAAAGTAAAAGAACGAAAACATATTAACAAACAGACAGCCACTTACAAAGTAGCACCAGAACAGCACAATCAAAACTGAATTACAGACAAGGTGACGGGATTAACAATGGCTGTTGTATTACATATTAATAACTTCAAAGTGTATGCTTGGGAAAACAAATATAGATACGCAAGATGGATCAAACAACTAATCATTAACTGTTCCTTAGAGTACAGCAACATAAATCAGTAGTTCACCCATGTGAGCCATCCTGCATATACATACATACATTCCTCATTATCCCTCTCTTCCTTTTCTCCTTCCCCTCGTCCCATTTGCTCTTTACTTTTGAGCAGTTTCCTTTCATACCTCCTAATTTATATTCACACTATCAGGTTCTTACATTAGTGATACAATACACTGCTTGCACATACACATCTGGTTTATTTCACTTATAAGTATGGTCTGTAATTGTGACCATTTACCTATAAAAACCTCAAGTTTGTCTTTCTTTATAGCTGAGTAATATTCCATTATGTAAAAATGCCAGTTTTTTTATCCAGTCCTCAGTGGATGGACACTTGGGTTGCTTCCACAATTTAGCTATTACAAATTGTGCTGCTATAAACGGGTGCACAGACATCTCTGTGATATGATGTTTTCAGATCTGGGAAAATAGCTGTGTTGAATGGACCTCTAGCTCTAGTTTGCTGAGGGATCTCCAAATTGATCTCCACAGTGGTTTCCACCAGTCTGCATTCCTACCAGCAGTGGAGAAGAGTTCCTGTTTCTCCACAGCCTTATGCAGTGCTTTTTAGTTTGGAAAAGGAAGGATGAAACCTATTACAACTTCCAGAAAAGTTAGCATATAAATCCAGTTTTAGAAAATTATGGTATTAACAGAGATATTTTGGTAGTGATTGTTTTCTGCTTGGTAACTTTGTGGATAGAGTAATACACACGTATTTCAGCATGCTATGACCATAGGACTCAAGGAAAATGAAGAAATCCCATGTTATCAAAACACTGCTTGGAAAATGGAAAGCTTGATGCCAAGGATCAGTATAACTTCTATTAATATTAGGTTACCAATCAAGTCTCATTAATTTAAGATCTTTCTGACATTATTTGTTGTTACTGTTTTTGACATCAGATTTCAATGTCTAATTCAATGGATTAGGTACCTACTGTGTGCTGGGTACCCACCCACAGGAAATGAGGTCAGTAAGACATTCTTTGTCCATGATTTATTTTTCCAGCAAAATTGAAAGCTATATGAAAACAATACATCTCGACTTGTAAAATTATTCTCTCAATGTCTGACTTCTCCAATAACTACATCTAAGGAAAAACACTTCAGGATACTCACTGGACAGGTGCCTAGTAAGGATTAGGGTTGGGAGTGACATTCAGAGTCTTAAGGATTTGAAATCTCTGACTCGGCTATGTTCACTCATAAATAGTTTGTTCACATGATGATTTATTTTGCTGAAATATATCATTTTGTTAAGCGATAGGTGGGTGTCAAAACATTTTTAAATAATACATCTGGTATCGTATGGCAAACTGAACAGAAGAACAAGAACAAACTCAACATATGTTCTGCCTGCTAATATAAATCCCTCATGTGTCTTTTGAATAGATTGATAATAACATGTCACAAGATTCTAGTATTAGTTTCAGATGAAGAATCTCAGGCATGTTTGTGACAACAGCCTGACATCATTGGAATGAGCTTATTCGTTCCCAAGACAAGCACTTTGAAAGACAGCACTGATGTGGATAAACAGATAAATTCTGATGTATTTCTTGGAAAAATGGCCTCATAATTATATAATGTCCCTGGTATATAAATTTGAAGACATACAGCAGTATAATATAATTGAAGTACCATAGGAATTTTTCACAGTGTGGCAAATGCTCAAGATAGTGTGTTATAGTAGTTAACCTCCAGGTTGGTCCCCAGTACTTCCTTGTATGTATACTGTGTTGTCATCTCCGTCCAGTACCATATTTTGATAGTATGGTCACAGAAGCACAGCAGATGCAATGTGGTCACTCTGAGATGACAATGTGATAGACAGTAGCTTAGTATTTCTATTCTGCTGTGCATATACTCAATACATTTATAATGCATCTACTGTGTACCAGTAGAATAAAACTTTCTAGTTGCAGAAACCTAGTCACAACAGTTTATAATTTCAACTGCTTCTTTAAATAAGGTAATGATGTAGTAAAGCAAAAACTCACTGTGGGAAATCCAGATTTCTAGATTTAAACATATGTTCCAAATATAATGGCTAAAAAAAATGACCCTAATATGGGTGTTAGATTTCTGAAGGTTAACTCCCACTTCCAAAGGCTGGTTATGTTGGCCATACCAAGCCATATTAAACTAAATGTCTAACAAAAACAGGTCCATTTGTAATTCTAATCTTGTTATTTACTAAAACATATTTACTGGGCAGAGTGGTGCATGCCTATAATCTTAACACTTAGAAGGATGAGGCAGGAGAACTGCTGCAAGTTCAAGGGCTACGTAGTGAGTTCAGGGCCTGAACTACATAGTGAGACCCTGTCTCAAAAAACAAAAACAAACAAAAAAACCTACTTGGGGCTGGGGATATAGCTCAGTGGCACAGCACTTGCAAGGTTCTGAGTCCAATTCCTAGTACCCCCCAAAAATACAGTAAAATAAAATAAATCATTTGCAAGACATACTGAAAGAAACATTTATTGTTCTCTGGCTGTGACTAGACAGTAAACAGAAATAAGAACTAGATAATGTTTCAGATAACATAAATAATATGACACAGAGGAAAGTTCTACCAAATACTCCAGAGATTTTATGAACTTTATTGAATCAACTGAATAGTTCAGCTTCTCCATATGCTAGAGTCCTCTAAATACATTCAGTGTGTAGCATTTATCCTCTTAAAAGCTTATGGACAACACAGATGTGTGTATCGTTACTTCTCACCAAAGGCCCTTGTAGACCAGAACCATCAACGGCAATATTAGAAAGTTAGAATATTAAATACAGGAAGAGGATTGATTATATGAATAATTCTAGAGAGATGAAAAGCAGCTTTTGATATTTCCTTTTTTTGGATTTTAAAGATAAAAGAACAAAACCATATTTAAAAACACACAGACATAAACAAAACAACACAAAAACAATAAAAGCAATACAGAATTTTAGACAAGGTGATAGGAACTTAACAATGGTTGTTGTATTGTATATTGTTATATTCCAATTATTATTCAGTTAAACAAATATAGGCATGTCAGCCTGATCAAATAATTAAACATTAACTGCTTCTTTCCATACAGCAATTGAAACCAGTAGTACAATTATCATAGCTATCTTGTGTATACATATTTTCCCTTCTTTCATTCTATTCTCTTTTCCTTCATCCTATGTATTCTTTCCTTTTGAGCAGTTTCTTTCCCTTTCACACTATCTATTGTACCTTTTAGATTTTATTTACTCTTTCATGTTCTTACAACATGGCATTTACTCACGTGGGCCTGATTTATTCTACTTATGAGTAAAGTCTCTAGTTGCATCCATTTACCTATAAAAGCCTCAAGTTTGTCTTTTTTATAGCTGAGTAATATTCTATTATATAAAAATACCACATCTTTTTTATCCATTCCTCAGTTGATGGGCTTCCATGATTTAGCTATTACATATTGGTTGCTATAAACATAGGTGCACATATATTGCTGTGGTATGATGTTTTTAGCTCTTGTGGAAGAATACTCAAAGGGGGAATAGCTGGGTTGAATGGGACTTCTAGTCCTAGTTTATTCAGGAATCTCGAGTCTGCTCTCCACAGCAGTTGCACCAGTCTACACTCCCACCAACAGTGCAGAAGGAATCCTTTTCCCCCACAGACTCACCAACATTTGTTATTGCCTGATTTCTGGATGATAGCCATTCTTTCTGGGGTGAGATGGAATCTCAATTGTGGTTTTTAATTTACATTTCTCACATGGCTAATGATGTTGACCATTTTTTCATATATTTATTTGCCATTTGTGTTTCTTCATCTGAGAAGTGTGTGTTCATCTCAGATGCCCATTTTTGTATTGGGTCTTTAAATTGGGAGGGCTGAGTTTTTAAAATGTTTATATGTTCTGGATAGAAGTCCTTTGTTGGGGGGACAGTTGGTGAAATTTTTTTTCTAATTTGGATTTTCACAATGTTGGTTTTTCCTATCTATGAGCAAAGAATATCTTCATTTTTCAAAGTACTGTAGTTTTCACTGTATAGATCTCTTACTTCTATCATTAGATTCATTACTAAGTATTTCAATTTTTTGGATGCTATTATGAAAGATATGGTTTCCTTAATTTCTCTCACAGTGTGTTTCTTGTTTGTGTATAAGAATGCTATTGATTTTTGAGTGGTGACTTTCTATCCAGCTATGCTATTGAATTTGTGGATTAATCATAGGAGTCTTCTTCCTTTCCTATCCTTACTCTTTTTATATATCTCTCTTGTCTAACTGCTCTGGCTAATGTTTCCAGAACTATGTTGACTAGGAGTGGTGACAGTGGACATCCTTTCCTTGTTCCAGATTTTAAAGTGAAGTTTTTCAGTTTTTTTCCCCTTAGGATGATATTGGCTGTTGGTTTGTGACAGATGGCTTTGATCAGATTGAGGTAAAGACCATCTATTCCTATTTTATGTAGGGTTTTTACCATGAATGAGTGTTGGACTTTGTCAAAAGCTTTTTCCACATCTATTGACATGATCGTGTGGTTTTTGTCTTTGACACTGTTGTATGCTATATTACATTAATTGTTTTGTGTATAGTGAACCATCCGTGCATCCCTGGGATGAATCCCACTTGGTTGATGATTTACTGAATTCGGTTTGCTAGTATTTCATTGAGTATCTTTCCATCTATGTTCATTAGGAAGATGGGCCTGTAGTTCTCCTTTTTGATTGGATCTTTCTCTGGTTTTGGTAACAGTATAGTACTTGCTTCCAGAAATGAGTTAGGGAGAATTTCATGTTTTCAATTTCATTAATTGATATTGGGTTATTCAGGATTTTTATATCTTCTTGATTCAACTTTAGTAATTGATATGTATCTAGGAATCTGTCCATTTCTTCTGTGTTTTCCATCCTATAGGAGTAAAGATTTTCAAAGTAGGTATTGATGATTTTCTGAACATCTATAGGATCTGTACTGATTGCACCTTTTTCATTCCTTATTGCATGGAGTTTTTTCTTTCCTTTTATTGATAAGATTGGCTAAGGGTTTATCAATTTTATTTCTTGTTTCAAAGAACCAACTCTGATTCATTCTTTTAGTGTTTTCTTCATCTCAACTGCATTAATTTTCTGCACTGATCTTTATAATTTCCTCCCTTATTTGGGTTCTGTGCTTGACTTGCTCTTTTTTTTCTAGATGGTTTAGATATAAAATTAGTTTATTTGTACTTGTTCTGTTTTCCTAATGTGAGAGTTTAGCACTATAAATTTCTCTCTTAGGACTGCTTTCATTGCATCCCACAGGTTCTGGTATGCTGTATTTGCATTATCATTTCATTGTAGATATTGTTTAATTTTTTCTTTAATTTGATCTGTTCAGGAGGGTGTTATTTAATTTCCATGTGTTTATGGAGTATGTGCAGTTTCTTGTGCCATTAATTTCCAATTCCATTGCACTACACTCAGATAGTATGCATAGCACAATTTCAGTTCCCTTGCATTTACTTAAGCATGTTCTATGGGCTAGTATATGGTATGTTTTAGAGAATGTCCTGTGTGCAGCTGAGAAGAATGTATATGCTGATGTTGGGTGGAACACTCTGTAAATGTCTACTAAGTCCATTTCTTCACAGGTTTGGTTCAGTTCTGTTATTTCTTTGCTGATTTTTTTTGTCCCATTGACCTCTCTCTTTGTGTCAATGGGGTGTTAAGGTCCTTCATTACAATAGTGTTATTAGTTATTTGGTTTTTCATGTCTATTAAGGTTTGTCTGATATAGCTGGGTGCTCCCATATTTGTTGCATACATATTTATGATTGTCACTTCTTCTTCTTGACGTTTTCCCCTAAAAGTATGTGGTAACCTTCTTTTGATCATTCTTGAAGTTTGCAGTATCTGCAATCAAAATAGCTTTCACAATCAAAATCTGCCTTTTTCTGGGTTCCTGTTGCAAGAAGAATTGTTTTCCAACCTTTGACTTTCAGTCGTGAATTTTCTTTTGAGTTAAATGTGCTTCTTGGATACAGCATATTGTTGGCTTTTGTTTCTTGGTCCACTCTGCCAGTCTGCTTCTTTTGATTGGTGAACTGAGGCCATTTACAATAATGATTAAAACTGTTATGTATTGGCTTATCTTTGTCATGTTGTTTACCTGCTGTTGGTTTCCTAGTTTTACTTTCTGTTTATTGCTTGTTCTGCTAGGTGGTTGTTTTCTATTGTTATTCTTGGAATTGTGGTCACTTTATCTCTTTCTAGAATATCTTTTAATATTCTTTGTAGGGTTGGTTTGGCACTCATAAAGTTCTTCAGATGTTCTTTGTCATGGAAATATTTTATTTCTCCATTAAATTTGAAGGATAATTTTGCAGGATGCATCACTCCAAGCTGTTCTTGATTTGTTGGTTTGTGTTGATAAATCTGTCATGATTCTGATGGGCTTTCCTTTATAGGTGATCTGTTTCTTTTCTCTAACAACTTTTAATATTCTGTTTTTGTGCTAGATTTCTGGGATCTTGATTATTACATGCCTATGTGTACTTTTGTTTTTGTTATGGCTAATTGGAGTTCTATATGCCTCACTGTATGTAAGATTCTTTTTCCTTATTTTAAAATTTTCTCTTATTACTTCTGCAGATATTCTCTTTCTGTCATTTGTGTTGACACCTGCTGTTTCATTGATACTTATTAGTCCTACATTGTTTCTTTTTCATCATCTTGCAGCTATGGAATTGCTATTTCTTGGTTCCTTGTTATTTTTAAGAGATCTTGTCTTTTGCAATCAATACTTGAAATGCTGTCTTCAAAGTCTAAATGCCTATATTCAGCTTCCTTCAAGCGGTTTTACAGCTTTTGATGGAAGTTTTAATTTCCTGGATATCTCTTTGAATCTGTTTCATGTATTCTAGCTCTTTCCTACCCTGTTCATTTAATATTTCCATCATTTTTCTATGCTCATCTATTTTTATATGCCTTCTTTAGATGTGCTGAGCAATTATTTCATTATTGTTGTCATTTAATCTTTTGCATGAGAGATTATTTGTGGTTTGATTTCTTCTATGCACTGGTGGATTGTTTCCTTAATTGAGTTGAATTCATTTTAGAGATTTCAAGCGTATGACTTCCAGGTTCTCCTATGTCAGTGTGTCCTGGACTTGCTCTGGGTAGGGTGGAGCTCTGAGATCGCATTTTGCCCCTTCGTCTTGTCATGTTGGGCGCTGGAGGCAAAGGTGGAGCCTCATTCTACCTGGGCGTCTCACCAGAGGTTTCTAGGGTCCCTAGATTTTCTGGGTATCAGGCTGTCTTGGTTACTTTTCTCTCGTTGCTGAGACAAAATACCTAACACCCAAAATTAAAGAAAGAAAAGTTTATTTAACTTACAGTTTGTGGAGGTTTCAGTCCATACTTAGCTGGCTCAGAGGTAGAGTGGCACATGGCAGAGGCCAAATGTTCATGGCAGCAGAACACAGCAAAAACAACCAGAGCAAAATGGAGGAATGGCAGCAAAGCAGGCTCTTTCCATCCCTTACATTGTAAACAGGCTACCCCCACCCAGGGGGCGTGTAGCTCTCACACAATCTCCGTGCCCTCCTCTTCCACAACCTCAGGATGTGTACAAATAATCACCTTGGCTTCCTGTTGAATCATTCAGCCAATTCCCCAAGTCGACACAATGTATCAACCATACACAGGCTTGCCCCACAAAGGCAGGAGGATGTGGCCCACTAGGTCCAGGATCCCCAGGCAGTTGATGGAGTGCAAGGCTCAAATGAGAACCACGATGGCAGTAGAACACTAGCCTTTGGGACCAGCGTCCTCAGGCAGTTTATTGAGAGTGCACATGCCTTAGTTGTGAACCACCATGTTGGCAGAACACAAGGTGCTGGGAATAGAGTTCTCAAGCAGTTGATGAAGTATATCTTTCTCTTCCAGGCCTCAGCCATGAACCACAATGTTGGCAGAATGCAGGGTGCCAGACTGATATTTCATAGTTTTCTCCTTCATTCATTCAGCTCCTCCTGTGTCAGAGGTATTATTATGGGAGCCAAAGATAGGACAATAAGCAAGATAGGAACTTATGGAGTTTATATTCTCTTGGAAGAGAGATAACTATCAGCACTTACAAAGAAATATAATTATATCAGACCATAATAAGTGTTATGAAGAAAATAGGACAATAAATGTGACAGATGACATAATGAGGGGATATTTTAGATATCATGATCAGGTGGTTTTACATATGGTGATGGATTGCAATTGAGGCCTAATGATGGGAAGGAGACAGCCTTGAATCATCTGAAAGAATTTGGTTCTGAAAAGAAGAGGCAGCATAAATACTCAAAAGGAGGTACAACCTGGGCATGCTGAATTAAATTTTAATGCATAAAAACATATTCCTTGATATATCCTGATGCAAAATGTTAATTCAAAGCTAAATAAAACATCATATAATCTTTTGAATAAACAGGTTATCTCATAGAAAAGCTATTGGGGATGACTCTGAAGATTGCATTTGTGACATGAAGGCTAAAAGACCATACACTATTCCGAGGTCAAAAAGAAAATCACTCCTTTGTAAAGACAAAGAAAGTTAGTCCTACCACTGGAAGATCCAGAAAGCTTTTTATGTACTCTCCTTTTCTTAAAAAAAATTGTTCAAGGAAATCCCTAGTGAAATAACAAATGAATCAGAATAAAGACCTCAAGGACTAGAAAGATGTGATACAGAAGAAAAAGCAGCCAGCTATGAAAACAGTAGAATTTAAACTGTTTGGTGCAAGTGGTGATCTACTTACAACATTAAAGTAATTTTTAAAGAAGTATTCTTTTTTTTTTTAAATAAAAGTACAAAAACATATTGACAAACAGACACCAATTAGCATAAAAAATAGTACAATCACAACTAATCTATAGACAAGGTGATATGGTCTAAACAGTGGTAATTGCTTTATCCATTGATATCTTCGAAGTGTAAATATATAAACCCATATACAGACATGCAAATTTAGTCAGACAATTAATCCTCTCAACAACAGAAAAAACACAAAAACCAAAAATCCAAAGATAAAAAACAAAACAGGCAAACATCAACAACAGCAACAACAACAACAACAAAAAAACACCAATAGTTGCTGCTTTACATGTTGATATCTTCGAAGTGTGTGTTCAGGATAACG
>PVLD010029313.1:0-18238 GCA_004027595.1 Dinomys branickii
GGCGCTTGTGTTGAAGGACGCGCGGAGTAACGAGCCGCTGAATCTTGGGGGCTTTAGTCCTGGGCTTCTTACCTACCATGCAGAGGACTCCGTCATTCCTTATGAACCTCACTGGTGGAGCGCTGCTCAACATGTACCTCAGCCTGGCTTCAATCCCCACACTAATGACAGGCATAAAAGCCATGCCTGGGGCTGGGGATATAGCTCAGTGGAATAAGCGCTTGGCTAGCAAGCACAGGGTCCTGAGTTCGATCCCCAGTACCGCAAAAAAAAAAAAAAAAAAAAAGCCATGCCTTATGTGTTAAGACATGTTTACTTTAGTAGCACCTGTGAAAACTTGCTCATTAAGGCATTTTAAATTACATCAAATCAGCACTATTATACTGAAACCCTGAAAAATACCCAACTGATGATGGTGTAACACATCCACCACATGTCAGTATTAAAAGTGTGGCATCAGGTTAAAGGAATCATGTAGGCATTATTACCCACACCATCCTGCCTGCTGCTGAGGTCTCCATACAGGCTTGAATCTATTTCCTATGACAGACCTTGTCAATTTGGGGAAATAGCTGAACGTGGGCTTGTTAGTATCTTCATTTAGTGTTTCAACTGTATTCTGAGCTGCTGATGGGTTGGTTATAGGTCCTATCTGGAGCAGAAACTTTTCAGACATGGTTTAAGGTTGATGCACTTTACGTTCTAAGAGTAAATGCTTAAGTTGTCCAGGTTTTCCTAAAAGTCCTAACATTATAGCTACTACAGAGATGATCACCATTTTAAAAACACCTTCCACTAGATCACACCCTGATAATAGTCATTTCCAGATGACAGGGCACTGCCAGGTATGCTTCCTAAAGGTAGGATCTTAACTACTCACACCATCATCGCCAGCATTTAGCATTTGTCACATGTTCAAATACTTGGAATGAGTAGACTAATGTGCACGCAGCATGTAGTAAAAACAGTGATACTTCAGGTCATGAAAGCTTGCATTTGCAGATAATTACAGTTTGGTTCGCATAAAGTATTTGGCTAGAAATTTACTTTCTTTAGCAAACCTCCACATCAGGTGACAAACAACCATAGCCATCTTGCCCTAAAACCAAATTATATTTGTAAACCAAGGTACAGGTACAAGCATCACAACAATCCTAAAAACAAAAAACACCCAAAGAATTTTGCCCAAACCTGTCAGGAAAAGCAAAATACTACATTTCACTAAAGTGTTCCGTATCACTGCTACTATGGATCTCACTGGTGGTGAATGTCACACCCACTCCCTTTTATTTAAAATAGTTTATCTCACAATTTCCCATCTTCTCATCACCTCCAAGACCCAAACGGATACCTTCTAAGTGCACACAAAATTACTAAAATGAAACCATAAACTGCACAATCGCTCTTACCTTCCTTGTTTAGGGGCTTTCTGACAACATACTGACGGACATCATCTTCTTTAGAGAGATTGAAAAGTTTGCGGATTCTGCTTGCTCTTTTGGGCCCCAGACGCCTAGGCACAGTGGTATCAGTCAATCCAGGAATATCCTTCTCCCCTTGGAAGAGTCAAATGTAAAGAAAAACATTTCCGTTCAGTAACTTCCTTTATGAAGCTGAACTGACCCTTTCACCGAAAGCCCACTGGTCAGCAGTCCAAGGCCGCAAATGTAGAAGCATCTGTAAGTTACCATCAACAAAAACCGATTTTTAGAGGATAAAGCTCACCCTTCTTGACAATAACCAAGTTGAGGACGCTCAGATTGGCGTCCACGATGCAGCCTCGGACAGATTTTCGCTTTCTCTCCCCAGTTCTCCTCGGTCTGTAGCAGGAGTGCCCCTTACTCAGCAGCAAGCGGACGCGGCCGTGGGTCAGGACGCCCTGCTTCATGGGGAAACCTTGCTTGTCGTTCCCCCCGCTGATGCGGACCACATAGCCCTGCAGGACACGAGGACACAGTCACCGTTTCCCTTCCGACGTTTACCAAGCACAGGATTGATTCTTGGTGAGAGCTCACATGTCCACCTTCCGTTCGTTCATGCTACACTTCGACGTTGTACTGGTGGATAGTAAGTCGCCAAATATTTAAGAAACTGAACAATGCAATGATCAAACGCACAATCAGGGCGGCTGTTCGCCGTTTCCCGAAGCCCGCGGCTCGGGAAGCACCACCATCCGTACAACCCCGCCAGACGCTCGGCAGCAGCCCCACGTCAGCCACGCGGCCGGAACGCGATCCCACCCAGTCCGCCCCGGCCGCGCGCGCCCGTCCACGCAATACCGGGCCCGGCGGCCGCCTCACCTTCCACTCGTCCCCCAGCGAGTCCGCGGCCACCTCCGTGGCCATGCGCTTCTCGTAGAACGCGCGCAGTTTGCGCTCGTCGTCCACCTCGATGAGCTTCTGGCAGCCGGTGGCCGGGAAGGAGATGTTCAGCTGAGGGTGCAGGGGAGGGGGAAAGCCCAGGCAGGAAGAGCGGCGTCAGATCTCCCTCCGGGGAACCGGAAAGGTCTAACCCCACAGCCGCACCAACACCCACAGCGGCCCCACGTGCACGGAAACCCTCTCGTCTCCTTCCCACAGACGGCGCCGAGCACCGCGCCGGGGCGCGTCTGCAACCCAGCCCCGCGAGGCCGCTCGGTCCCGGAACAGGAATCCGACCTCGGCGGGAGGCCCGGGAGACGCAAGGCAGGCTTCGGCAGGCCGCGCGCTGGGCACATCCGCCCCAGCGAACGGCGGGCGCCACCACGGCAAGCCGGCTCGGACGCGACCCGGGCGCAATCGCCCGCCATCCGCGCGCCCAAGCACCTCCGGCCCCACGCGGGGGAACCTCGTCTTGCCTCAGCCCTTTCTCCACCCAAAGCCAGAATCCTGGAGCGCTGGGCCTGTGGCGCCGCGGTCTTCCGGGGCCCGATCCAGTACCCCAAGTCTAGTCCAACACTCACTACCACAGCCTACCTTCATCTCGAAGCTACCGACCGCCCTCCCGGAGCCAGGAAAAAGAGGCCCAACTTCCGCTTAGCCCATGTCACATAGCGCTTTCAGTTCTCGCGAGAGTAGAGAACGCTTGGGAAAGCGGAAATTAGTAAGGAGGCGGATGTACTTCCGGGGTGGGGTTAGCGGCGGCTTGGGTGAACTCTGGGCGGCCGGTGTAGGTTGACGGACTCTCAGTGGCGGCGAAGTGACCCGTACGCTGCGAGTGACCTCTAGTTCCCTGTGTCTATCTGTGCACAGCGAGTCCGGCTCGGTCGCTGGCATTCTGATGCGGTGGTGTTAAAGCGAGAAGGCACACAGAGTTTGACCTCTCGGGCTTCCTTCTGTGGGCTCTACCGGTAGCTAGCGCCGGGGATTTCCCGCGAGAAATCCTGAAAGCCGTGGCTGGCATTTTCTTTAAAAATATTGGTCGCTACACGTGGTGGCGCACGCCTCTACTCCCAGCACTCGGGAGGCTGATGCAGGAGGATCGCTGTGAGTTCGAGCACAGCCTGGGCTACACAGCGAGGCCTTGTCTCCAAAATACTGGATAGCTGGGGATATAGCTCAGTAGAATAAGCGCCTGCCTAGCAAGCACAGGGTCCTGAGTTCGATCCCCAGTACCGCCAAAAAAAAAAAAAAAAAAAATGATCATCAGCTTGGCTTTGCAGTATTTTCTGTCATGTCACACTCGGCCACCCTCTCGCAAAGTCCGTAGGCGTGCCTACCTCAAGTCCAGACAGACTATCAGATGTCTACACGTCTCCCTGATTTCTTACCGCTAGGGTCTCCCCCACCCAGGGGTGCTGGGAATTGAACCTAGGAAGTCCATGCCAGCTAGTCAGCGCACGCTGTACCACTCGGCTACACACCCAGCCGCTACAACCTTTTCAAACTGCAAAACTGCATCCTTTCCCTGACAATGCTTCATGTGCTTAGCCCCAACAGTTAAATAGTACAACTGCACCATAACCTCACAGACTGCAGTCTTAAGCTCACCCGTTGCCACTATCAAATGCCATGCACGTCTTTCAGATTAAATGTGACCTCTTGTGAGAAGATTTAGCCCAACTACTGTGATTGGCCAGCATCGTTTTCCTCTGTAGTGCATCGTCATGACGTATAAGCCGTTCATGCGTGGTCTCCCGCACTGGTAGGTAAATTTGGTCAGGGCGCACGTCTTTGCCCAGGTGTGCTCGGAAAGGAGCTGCATGCACACACAGTACACAGTAAGACAGTGCTCAGAAAGTGTTCATTAAATGCTTACTACTCCAGCTCTGGTGTGTATTAGTTTGTTAAAGTGTGGTGGTGTGGTACCAACCATCAGAGGAAGAACAAATCTTGAAACAGCAGTGATACGGTTCTTAGTACAGGAAGATGTAGGGAAAATAAGAACGCTTTGACTTAGCTCTCCAGAACATTCCTGGAAAAACAGGATGGGAAGCCTAGGGATCTGTCTCTGAAGCCCACATTTTTAATCAATACCTTTAAGAAAGTAACACTTATTGCTTATTACATATTGACTCCATATTTTTTCTTTAAAAAGAAAGAAACTGTAAGCTGGATGTGTTGGCAATGCCTGTGACCCCAGCGACTCAGGAGGGCGAGCAAAGGAATCACAACTACACAGCCAGCCCAGGCAACTTAGTAACCCTGTCTCAGAGTTGTGAAAACAGAACTGGGCCTGTAGTTCAGTGGCAAAGTATTTTGCAAGTGTGGGGCCTTGAGTTCAATGCCTATTTTTGGAAAAATATGTATTCTAAACAACCAAGTAATTTCTAACTTCCAAGATTATTGTATAACATCTTCTGCTTTGTTGTCTGCTTCGCACCTAAAGTAACGCTTCTCCTGCATCCTGTGTAGTTGTTGAATTAATGTATAAAGCACTGTTGAAACACTCTCAATAGCCTGTATGTAATGTTTATTATTGAGGTGAAGTTAACAGGACAGAATCACTTCGAAGTGAACAATGCAGGGCCTTCACTACATTCACAGTGGTGCGTATCCCTTCCCTGTAGTTCGGACGCACTGAGTGTCCTGAAGGGAAACCTTGTAGCTCATTAAGCAGTTGCTTCCCAGGCCTCGTTTCCTCTGGCTTCTGCCGACTACCAGTCTGTGTTCTGCCTGAATAGATTTACCTATTCTGTATATTTCCTGCAAATGGAATCATACAATAGAAGTTTTTGTGTCTGGCCTCTGATGCTTTTGAGATTTGTCCGTGTAATGGCATGTATCAGTACCACATCCCTACTGTGACTAAATAATATTCCACTACACGTGCAGACCTGCATTTATCCATTAATCCTTTGGTGGACATTGGGCTATTTCCACCTTTTGTCTGTTGTAAATAGTGCTGCTGTGTCTGAATACCTATTTTCAATACTTTTTGGTAAATACCTTGAAGTGACTTTGTGGCTCATGCAGTGATCCTGTGTCTAACTTGTGGAGGAGCTGTAAAGCCGTACTCCCCAGCGTCGGAACAGTTTCACATCCCTGCCAACAACATATGAAGGCTGAAGCTTCTCTACATCCTCGCCAGCACTTCATGCTTTATATTGGTTGGGTTTTTAAAATCACTATAGCCATCCTACTGGAGTATGATTCAGTACTTCATTATGGTATTTCTCCAATCACTGAAAGTGCTCAGCATTTTTTTTTAATTCAACAGATATTTATTGAGTGCCTGCTATGTGCTAGGTATTGTTCCAGGTACTTGGGTCACACAGAACAAAGAGCCCTGCACTCTGCCCTTGACCCTGGGCAAATCTCCACGCCTCTCTGCACCTGTTGTCAGCTGCCCAGTGGGGGAATAAGCAGGATGGGCTCGGACGAGGACACTAGTGCACTGCAGAAGGGACAGGCTACCTGCCCCACCCACCGCCCAGACAGCACAGAGGGCTGCAAGTTGATTTTTAATAATAAAGTACGGTGGGGAGGGCGGAGGGAGCAGCGCCATGCTGCCTGGTGGCCTGTGGTGGTGCTGGTAGCAGGGCCCACACAGCTACACGAACTGCTGCTGTTGCTGCTGCTGCTTGGTGGCAGCCTTGTTGGCAAGGTCCTTGGCTTTCTCTGTAGCTGCCAGTGCTGTCTCCTTTGCCTTCTCCTTGGCTTCCTTGGCTGTCTCCACAAGAGTTTTGGAAGGGGCTTCACCTTGCAGTTTGGCTAAAATGTATTCAAAACCCTTCATAGTCTTGTTCACATTACTTTTAAATCGGGCGAGGCCAAATTCCTGGACAGCTCTGGAGACGCCAAATAAGCTAGAGGAGACCCAGACTTCCCGCGGATTTCGGTCCAGCCACTGTTGTCCGAGTTCACACAGTAAACACATCATTCCTCCACCACCATCAGCCGGGCATGGTTGATGTTCCAAGTGAAGGTGGTCATGGTCTGATTCTGTGGGTCCACTATAGAGTCTTCCAGGATGTACACCGAGTGAGCAACGTTGGCAGGAAACAGTCGCTCTGCCCAGCGGGGCATCCTGTTGGTCTTGGTCAGGAGTCTCCGGGACAGGAGTTTCTGGTCAGGAGTCACCTCGCGGTGTACTATGTCTTCCATCAAGACATGTTTGCTGTAGGGATTCAGGTACCGCTGCCAGAAGGCAGCGAACACTTGGTCTCAAGAATTTCAGAGCACGCTCTGGCCCAGGAAATATTTCACCATCGTCCCAGCCTGGGTGAGCTCAGTACCAGTGCAGCATCAGGGGTGAGGAGCCCGGAGGGCACGTGGAGGCCGCGCCGGGCCGGGCTCGGCGCACGCCTGCCAGCCTTGCCTCGCCCAAGTCACTGCCGCTGCCATGAGGGGATGCATTTTTTTCATGTCTTTCATGACCTTTTGTATTTTTGGGATAAGATCACACCCCTTCCTTCCCTTTTTGGCCCCAGTTTTTATCATTTCACTTTGTTGTTTGTTTTTGGTGGCACTGGAGATTGAACCCAGGGACTTTACACTGAGCTCCATCCCCCACGCTTTTGATCTTTGAGGCAGGGTCTCCTAAGTCACTAAGCTGCCCAGTCTGGGCTCGAACTTGTGATCCTCCTGCCTCACCCTTGAAGAATGCTGGAGTTACAGGCATTTGTCACCACGACTTCTTCCTTTTTAAAGCTGAATAATATGCACAACCACATTTTATCAACTTACCAGGATGGAAATTTGCTGCCACCTCTTGGCTGTTGTGAACATTGTCAGTAATGCTGAGGACTATTCTTCAGGGTGAAAGTGTGTCTGAGATCCGCTTCTAATTCTTCTGGAAACATATCAAGAGGTGTGACTCCTGGATCATGTGGTAGTTCTATTTCTAATTTTATTGTTATGCTTTATGAGACAGGGTCAGGCTGGCCTTGAACTCACTATGTAGCCAAGGCTGGCTTCAAATTTGGGGCAGTCCTGCCTCAGCTTCCTGAATGCTGGGATTATAGGCGTGTGCCACCATGCTTAGGTTATTTTTAGATTTTTGAGGAACTTCTATGATTTTTCTAATGGCTTTACCAATTTACAGTTGTGTCAAAAGTATATAAGAATTGTTTGTTGTTTTTAAAAATTAGGTTGCTTTTCTTACTGAGTATAAGACTTTATATATTCAGGATACTAAACCTTAGGTATATGACATGCAGATATTTACTCCCATTCTGTAAGTTGTTGTACTCAGGGTTGGCAAAGGAAACAATGTAGCACAGGACACATAATTTATAGGGTTGTAATATTCACCCTAAAAGTCAAATGGAAAAGAGTGCCATCCCCACCGCTGGAGACCCAAAGCATCCAGCTGAGGGCCTGGCTTCCACATCAGTGCCATACACGAGTCCTGCTGAAGACCTAGAGCCAAAGACAATGTCTTCCATGAGTCCAGCTGGAGCCCTGGAGCCCACAACAGTGTTTCATGCAGGTATGCATTAGGGTCTGCACTGAGAAGGCCCAAAGGGCAGTGGTGGAAGCCAGAAAGTCTGCGCCAGGAGGATGAAGGGTCTGTGCCAGCAGCTGAGGGGTCTGCACTGGAGCTAGGAAGTGATGCTCCAGGTAAGGACCAGTGCTACTCCGAAAAGAACCACAGCCATCTCAGGGACAGCGAGGTCCCAAACTCCTCCAATGTTAACAGCCAAGTTCCTATCAGGAAAACCAGTGTGACAAGCTTCCCCAGGAGAATCAACAGCTCACTCAGTCTGTTGCAGCAAAAATCAGAAATCAGGTCAAACTCCACAGGGGATCAAAAAACTCATTCAGAACAAATGAAGTTTTAATTAATTTTAATTTAGGATCAATTTGGACCGGTCATTGCCCCCCATTCCCGACCAGAGAATGTGGCACTTAACTGCCTTTGTTCTCACCTTATATATATTTTTGGTTTCCATGGTAATAGATTGGAATGTCTAGGCCTGGCCATAGTTGTTTACCTTGCACCATGTGACCAGGTCAGGCTCTGGCCATAATGATATATATACTTTAACAATTCAGGCAAGGAGAAGAATTCCAGGACAAAGTCAGAACTGCAAAGTTAACCCTTTACAACTCCTCCAGGTTGTTTCTCAAGACACATTTTGAGGCTTGTCTATCTTAAAATGTTGTGCTAAAAGTCACCGCCCATTACAAGTCCTCTCCAGTTCTTTTTTACACTGCTGATGATGACCCTCGGGTGGGCCTCCCACACCCAGCACCATGCTGGCTCAGTTTAGCTGGGTGTTACAAGTTGACCACCAGTTGTCAGTCCACTACAGTTGTCTCCCTACTTTCTTTTCTTCCTCTTCTTTTTTTTTTTTGTGCTTTTTTGGGACAGTGTTTTACTATGCAGTTCAGGCTGGCCTTGAACTCACTTTGTAGCCCACACTGGTTTTGAACTCATGGCAAGCCTCCTGCCTCAGCCTCTTGAGTGCTGAGATTACAGGCATATACCACCACCACCACTACTTTTTTTTTTTTTCACCTTTTTTTGGGACAGTGTCTCACTATGCAGTTCAGGCTGGCCTTGAGTTCACTTTGTAGCCCAGGCTGGTCTTGAACTCACAATGATCCTCCTGCTTCAGCCTCCCAAATGTTGGGATTACAGGCCTGTACCACCACACCTGGCTCTACTTTATTGATAATGTCCTCTGAGGCAAAAAGCTTTAAATTTTGATGAAGTCCATTTCCATTAGATAAAAAACATGCTTTTGGTATCATTTTAATAATACATTGCCTAATCATTGTATATTTCAAAAAGATGAAAGGATATTGAATGTTTTACTACAAAGAAATGATAGATACACTTACTCTGATTTGAACAATAAATACACATTTATTGAAACACAACATGGTACTCTATAAATATGTATAGTTTTTGTGTCAGCTAAAAAATACATTTTCAGCAGGGCCACATGCTGGTTCTCTCAGTACTGAAGGAGACTGAGGCAGAAGCATCCAAGCTCAAGTCCTGTCTGTGCAAATTAGCATGCCCTTGTCTCAAAATAGAGAATGTGAAAGGGCTGGGGATGCAGCTCAGCGAACCAGCACCCCCCCACACACAGAATTATACAGGCTTATTTCTACATTTCTAATCTAACCTTAGATCTGTCTGTCTGTCTGTCTGTACTGGGGACTGAACGCAGGGCATCATGTGTGCTAGGCAAGCACTTTGCTACTTCATTGCCCAGGCTGGTCTCAAATTTGGAATTCTCCTGCCTCAGCTTCCTGAATACCTGGGATGATTGATCTGGTATAGCTATTATGTTAATCATCAATCTCTTTTGAGTTAACTTTTTTTGAGATAAGACTTTTTGGTAGGCTGCCTGGGCTGGTCCCAAGTTGATGGACTCAAGTAGTAATCCTGCTTCAGCCTCCAAGTGGCTGTGTCTATGGGCACAAGCTATTGTGCCCATCCAAATTAATTTGTAAATATGGTGTGAGGTGGGGAGTCCAGCTTCATTCTTCTGCATGTGGGACTCCAGTTTTTCTAGCCCCATTTGTTGAAAAGACTCTTTCCTCACTGAATGGCTTTGCCATTCTTGTTGAACATCAGTTGCCATAGATGTGTGGGTTTGGGGGACTCTCAGTTCTATTTTATGGTCTCTATGTGTGCTCTGTGCTGAGTCCATACTGCTTTTACTGGTTCACTTTTGGGATTGGGGGGCTCACTGTGCTGCCAGGCGGGCCTCTAGCTTGGCACCCTCTTGCCTCTGCCTGCAGAGTAGCTGGGGTCACAGCACATGCTGTTGTCCCCAGCTTCATCTGTTTTGATTACCACAGCTTTGTAGTATTTTGTTTCAAAATAAGGAAGTATATTTCCTCCAACTCTGCTCAGAATCCCTTACAATTCCATGAGAACTTAGGATCAGGATGTCCAGGAGCTGGGGATATAGCTCAGTGGAATAAGCGCCTGCCTAGCAAGCGCAGGGTCCTGAGTTCAATCCCCAGTACTGCAAAAAACAAGGATCAGGCTGTCCATTTATGCAAAACATGCAGTTGGAATTTTGATAGAGATTGGATTTAATCTCTAATCCAATTAAGTGCCCTGGCACTTAGACCAGACCAGCAGCTCCCATATGGGCTGTGAGGTCTTTCGCAGGTCATGAGCATGAAGGGGCTGTGGAAGGGAAGTTCAGAGGGGGACTTTTGAGGGGGAGAGTTCATTGAAAAGGAGGGACGAGGCTTGAGATAGGACGGGGAGTGGCGGCTGCCTGTCACTAGCAGGGCTGGAGCGTGACTGGGTTTGTGAGCTGTGGCCATGGTGACCGGACCTCACTAACCCTATTAGGGGTGTTCAGCAGGTGGAAAAGCACGTAGTGCGCTGGAAGAGGCTTGCAGCGGCTCTGATCAGCCTAGGACTGCGGAGGTCAGACTCCTTCCCTGCTGTCGTTATAATATGAACACTCCAGCCGCAAACTCGAGATGTCTTTCCATTTATTTAGGTCTCATTTTCTTTCCTGGGTGGCTCACTGTTTTCAGTAAACAAGTCTTTCACCTCGCAGTTATGTCTAGATATTTTATTTGTTCATAACCTATTGTAATGGGATTGCTTTCTTAACCCTTTTCAGAATGTTCATTGCTGAGCTATGACAACTTACTTTAACATGTTGATCTTATACCCCAAAACTGCTGAACTTTTTATTAGATCTAGTAGCTTTTTAATGGAGTCTTTGGGAGTTGCTTCATGTATGATCATGTCATTGGCAAAGAGAGATAGTTTTACTTTTTTCTAATTTGTACGCTTTTTATACATTTTCCTTGCCTGATTCTGGCTAGAACTTCCAGTACCAGGTAGAATAACTTTAGTAAAAATAAGGATCCTGTTTTTGCAATCTTCATTGTATGTTTCAATGATTACCTGAAAACTTTTAAAGAATATAAACAGTAGCTGGGATGTCAACTCCGTTTTCTTTCTTCTTCATTAATATAGCTAGATTATCCAAGCTGCCTTTTCAGATCAACTGAAGCATTTAACTGATGGCTGTTTGGTACCAGTGTACTTCCTGATACATCAAACGACTTGCACCAAACTCTGCCCTGAAGATTGTCCTTTCTCCGAGCAGCCTGGGCCATGTGCACCACTTATGTGTGGCGGGCAAACTTGTGCATAAATGGCAACTTCTTGCTTTAATAAAAATGTATCACAACCTAATATTCGGCATATGTTAAGCAACAAACAGTACTCAAATTATGTGAAATTTGCTGCTTGTGGAACTGCTCTTTCAAATAACTTAGTTGTGTTAACAGCAAATGACTGCAGACCACCTGCGCAAGAAACAGTTATGTCTACCAGGCGTGGTGGCGCACGCCTGTAATCCCAGCACTCGTGAGGCTGAGGCAGGAGGATCAGTGAGAGTTCGAGACCAGCCTGGGCTACAAAGCGAGCTCAAGGCCAGCCTGAACTGCGTAGCAACACCCTCTGTCAAAAAGACAAAAACAAAACAAAAAAAACAAGAAAACACAATTTACTTCTCTGCCTTGTGGTTGATAATTCATTTGGCACTTACTGAAGACTGCTTTAAATTTATATTTATTTATTTATTTATTTATTTATTCATTGTATCAGGAATTGAACCTAGGGCCTCCTGCTTGCCAGGCAGGCACTGTGCCACTGAGTTACATCCCCAGCCTACTTTAAATTTTTAAAATGCTAAAATACAAAAGAATTTGAGTCTTAGAGTTGAGAAAAGATGGTATATTGCAGTAAACAAGGGGGAGGACAGGCTGGACACAACACTGCATACCTGTAGCCCCAGCCTCTTAAGAGGCTGCCTGAGGGGAATGGTCTGACCCCAGGAGTTTGAGCCAGCCTAGGCAACATAGCAAGACCATGTTTCAACAAAACAAGCTAGCTGTGGTGGCACATGCCGGTAATACCGGCACACACGGAGTGGCAGAGGCAGAAGAATTGTTAGTTCACAGCCAGCCATGTCAGCACAAGCACCTACCTGGCAAGCACAAGATTCTGAGTTTGATTTCTGGTACAAAAAAAAAAACAAGCCAGCCATGCTACAACAAGTGCAAGGCTGGCCTGGACTTTCAGTGAGACTGTCTCAAAAACACAACACAGGAAAACAAAACGAAACAAAAACCATCCTAAAGTTGATATAGAAAGAAACAGATGAGCCTAGTAATGTGTGACAGTTAAAGTTCACCGTCAACTTGACGGGATTAAGCGGCCCCCAGAGAGGTGCCTGTCGGTGCTCATAGCTGGGTGTGCCACCCCTCTGGATGGGTCCCTGGGTGCGTCTTTGGGGATCTCTCTGGCCTCTGCTTCCTGTCTGTCAGGACATAAGCATCTTTGCTTTGCCACATCCTTCTTCCCTGATAGTCCTGCCCTGGTGCCGGCCACTGACAGGCTGAGACCCGAGTCCATGACCCAAATCAAGCCTCTCCTTCTATACACTGTGGATGTTCGGTGTTTTGTCCCAACAGCGGGAAAGTTGACTAATACCCAATGTGTATCAAACTGAAGTATAATCAGACAAAAATAAATTTCAAGAAACTCTTTTTTTCTTTTTGAGACAGGGTCTTGCTATGCAGTTCAGGCTGGCCTTGAGCTCGCTTTATAGCCTAGGCTGGCCTCGAACTCATAATGCTCCTCCTGCCTCATCCTCCCGATTGCAGGTATTACAGGTGTGTGCCACCATGGCTGGCTCAAGAAAGTTTTGAATACAGTGTTCTGATTGTACTTCCTTACTGAGGGTACACTGCAAAGATCAAATGAACTACAAGGAAACCTTGAAAATTAAGTAGCAAGGGGCTGGAGATATAGCTCAGTGGAATAAGCGCTTGCCTAGCAAGCGCAGGGTCCTGAGTTTGATCCCCAGTACCACAAAAAAAAAAAAAAAAAAAAAAAATTAGGTAGCAAATTTGTTAAGCTCAATTGTGTTAGTCTCACAAATCTGAAAGTATTTTGCATATATTGTAAGATAGAGGAAATAAATCAGTTGATGTCTTGGAAGCAGCATTTTCATTGTGGGATATGAAAAGTGTAGACAGCACTGGGGAGATGGCTCAGCGGCACAGACCTGCTTTAGTGCTGGTTCCTGGTACAGAAAAAATACAGAAAATGCTATAGCTGAACCTATGAAACCGGATTTGACTCAGAAGAGTCAGTACACACTCATCTATATATTTTAAAAATTGCACTCTGCTTCCCATGTCGTGTGGTGGGGACTAGCAGCAGTGACAGCCTAGTAACGAGGGGACACCCAGTGCCCATAGCTTGGTTTCTAAGCTTGGTCCCACTCGGTGTGGGGTGCGGGGAGAGTTCTCTGGATAACTGGGCTGGAGAACAAAGTGAAAGTTTGTGCCAGAAAGAAAGAAATGTATCAAAGACTAACAGGTTTATGTCAAAACATCAGAGATAAAGGTTGTCAGATGTAATGAGAAAAACCATCAGGCAAATCCAAAATGTAGGGTCTCCTACAAGAGAACTGACTTAAAATCTTAAAAAAATCAGTGTCATAGAATGTGAAGAAAAGAAGGTTGGTGGCAATTGTTCTAAATTAAATCTGCGGGGATTTAATCAGTGTGAGGTGTGAACTCTGGTTAGACCCTACGTGGTGTTAAGTATGAGGAAGGGAGCTGTAAAAGACATTTTAGGACAGTTGGTAAAAATTAAAGTAGACTTTTATAAGATTATATTACCACAGTAATGTTAGTTTTTAATTGTGTTATGTTCGGGTGGTGGCGCACGCCTGTAATCCCAGCACTCGGGAGGTTAAGGCAGGGGATCATTTCAAGTTTGAGACCAGCCTGGGCTACAGGTGAGCTCAAGGACAGCCTGAACTGCATGGCGAGACCCTGTCTTAAAAAGACCAAAAAAAAAAAAATTGTGTTTGGTGTATCTCTAGATGTCCCGCAAAGCCTTAACTCTTGAGTGGGCTTTCCGGGTGGCTGAGTCATGGGTGTGTGACACCGGTCCTCTGACGGGCTTATAGCTGGGCATGCTGTCATCGTTGGTGAGGAAGCCCGGTGGGAGGTGGTGTTCACTGTGGATGTGGCCTGGAAGGCTCTGTCTCCCTCCTCTGCCCTGATGGCTCTGACTCCCGCCGACCCGGCCAGGCGCTGCCTGTCCTCTGCGAGGCCCCGCTGCCATGTGGGACTGAGAGCCAGCCCTGACCTCCTTTAACTTCGGACTCGGTATTCTGTCCTGACAGTGAGAAAGTAATTAAAACAAGGTGTGATGATGATACTGAGATTACGTGGAGAACATCTCTGTTCTTAGGAGATGAATGACAGGATATTCAAAGGTGAAATATGATGGTGTTGGCGTTTTATTTTCAAATAGTTTAGGTTGAAGAAGTATATTCAGTCTTCCCTCAGTGTCTGTGGGGTTGGTTCTCAGAGCCCTTGTAGATTTCCAAATCAGTGGATGCGCCCTATGTGTAGCTTCTGGTACACCTAGGCCATCTGTAGTGTGTGAATAGTCGTTACACTGTCACACTGTAAGGGGTAATGACCCAAAGTGCGTCAGTTAGGTGCGGTAGTAGCTGCGTGTAAAGCGCAAGAGGAAGCTCATAAATTTGAGGTCAGCCTGGGTGGCAGAGTGAGAATCCGCCTTAAACAGAAGTGGGCTGGGGATGTACCCAATGGAGAGCACTTGCCTAGTATAACAAGATCCTGGACTCCACCCCCAACACACACACACACGCGCACACACACACACGCACGCACGCACGCACGCACGCACACGCGCGCGCGCGCGTGACATCTACCTTCAGTACAATGCAACCTCTCTTCCCAATGTCCCAGGCAGTGAATCTGGGGGTGAGTGGGGCTGACTGCCCGTGGAAAGAAGGAGAAAGCATGGGCAGACTGCAGGTTTTCCGAAGTGCTCAGCATGTACCCTTCCTGTGAAATGGGTTAAAACTAACAGGTGGTGGGGATGGAGAGAGGCGTAGAGTGCACATCGGGGCTGCCAGGAGGAGCAGGGCCCAGGGGAAGCGGGTTCTGCAGGCCCTGGGTGCTGCGGGTCTGGGGGCTGAGTGGCAGCGAGAGAGGGCATGGCAAAGGCTGGCGTCTCAGGTTAGCTCACGCGGGCCGCCATGACAGTGCACCTCAGACCGGTGGGTGACACAACAGTCCCCACTCACTTCTGGAGCCTGGAAGCCCCGGTCACGATGTCAGCAGAGAAGGGTTTCTTTTGAGGCCTCTCTCTTGACTTGTGGTGGCGGTCTTCTCTCTATGTCTTTTTGATTGTGGTTCTTCTGTGTGTACCTGTCCTACTTTCCTTTAAAAGAAAACACACTAGTCATATTGGGTTAAGGCCTATCCTAATAAGCTCATTTTACAGTTCACTTTTTTTTGAGACAGAGTGTCTTGTTTACTTTTCTCTTGTTGCTGAGACAAAATACCTGACACCCAAAATTAAGGAAGGAAAAGTTTATTTAGCTCACAATTTGTGGAGGTTTCAGTCTGTAATCGGCTGGCTCCAAGACAGGGTGGTATGATGAGGAGCAACAGTTCAAGGCAGCAGAAGGTGGCAGAAGACAGCAGAAGCAGCAAGAGCAAAGGGTGTGGGAAGAAGCACCCTTCCCTCCCTTATACTGTATATACAGCTGGCTACCCCGCCAACACCGTCTTCTGCCCTCCTCTTCCACAGGCTCAGTGTTCACAGAGTGAGGACCCTGGCTCCCTGCTGCCTTGTGTCTGTGAGGCCACAGCTTCACAGATGCACGCTACCACTGAGCTACATTCCAAGCCCCACATTTAAACGTCATTACATCTTTAAACACCCTGTCTCCAAACACTGAGGTGTTGGGGGTTAGGATTTACCATGTGAATTATTGGGGAAACATAATTTAACCCATGATGGGACTTGAGGGCACAATTTTGTAGCCACTAGTAACCTGACAGGCCCGATCCCTTCTGTGTACTCCGTAATGTCATGTAACGCTGTTTCCAATGGCAGTCAGTAAAAGCAAATGCTTTTCTCTAATTCCCGTGCTTTGGAAAAGAGGGCTGCCTTCAAAGAGGTGGTAACACGGAGGAAGAGAATGGTCATGGAGGAAGTGAGCTTGGGTGTTTCGGTAAGGTGTCTCCTTTCTGGCCCAACTTTAGGAAACAGGAAGAAAAAGGTCATTTTAGACCCCAAAAAACTAAATTTCAAGGGCAATTTCTACTTAAAAGGAAGAATCTAATTTAAAACATGCCACACTGTTCAGGAATGGAAGTTTATAAAATGAAGCTAGGAAAACTGCTTGGCACTATTTTTTTTTAAAGGAATTCTTCTCCTTTTTTTTATTTTAAAGGCAAAAGAATGGAGACATATGAACCAGAATAAGCCATAAACAATACTGAAAATACAAAATTGTACAGAATATAGTAGGGAATTAGCACTGGATGTTGTATTACATAATGTTATCTTCACATTAGTTAACACATAAACATTGAAGAAAATACCAGATTATAGAGAAGATAGTAGGGAATTAGCACTGGATGCTGTATAATACAAAGTTATCTTCACTTCTGTTAATACAAAAACGATTGAGGAAGTACAAAATTATAGAGAACATAGAAGGGAATTAGCTCTGGATGCTGTCCTACATAATGTTGCCTTCACATTTGTTACTCAGTTACACAGATGATGGCCCATTTGATCATTCAATTTTCTCCTTCCTCATCTCCGTTGCCCCACCACTCAATCAATCATCTTCCCTGTGATAATAACTATATTCCTGGGTTTATCTATATCCCTGGACTCTTGCCTCGGGAAGAGATATAGCTGCCTCAGACCATACTATAACATATATGGGTGTATACAAACTACCATGGTCGGAGGTGGAAAAGCACGTATGCTCACAGGGGACTGCCCAGCTCCACCCCGTTGCCATGCTATGGGTGGGGGCAGGTCCAGTCTGTGGGGCGCCTTCAGTGGGGCCCACAGTGGAGCAGCCGCGGGGCCCACAGCGAGCAGCTGCAGGGCACGCGCCCCTGTCTGGGTGCCTTTGGTGACCCGTTTGGCTCTGTCCCGTTGTCTCGATGCTGGAGGCCCTTTCTTCTCCTCCTCCCTACTCCTGATCTCCAGTATTACCGTTCTCCACTCTTTGCAGCTGGGCACTGGACAAACTTATGATGCTTGGTATAAGGGCTTGAAATCTCCCCAGCCCATTCTAACTGTGTTATTTCAGGGTATGAACTGAGTTTAAAGATTAGTTCTAGAATAGAGTTGGAGGATTTTCTCGGGTCTGCTGTATAGAGTATGTTGTTGTTTTTCAGACTCCCGGTCTGCTGCTTTTCATCTAATTTGTTGCTATGGATTCATGCAAGGTTCACATGTGCCAGCTACAAGGAGACCCTCTTGGTGCTCACATTAATAGTTTGGGGTGAGTCCTGAAGACCGTGGATTCGTCCCATTGTTGCCAGGAACAGGTGGTGCTTGCTCAAGCCGCCGAGACTCAAGGTGCTCCCAGAGAGAGTTCAGGGTGGGAGCTGAATTCCGGCAACCCAGCTCATGCTTCCTGCCTGATGTTGGAGTGAGAAGGGCGTGGAGCCACACAATCCATCTCCATCTGTATCTCCCTCCCGTTGCAGTGCTGAAGCCCCCATCCACTCCTTGGCCAGATCCCTGGGAGCTGCCACAGCTTGCCGCCGAAATTCCCTGCTGCTCTCCGCCAGTAGCGGCTCACCTAGCAGAGAGGCAGGGGCCCACCACCTCGAGGCAGGTGCAGAACCGGGTGTGGTGGGCTGTGTACTAGTTGCATTGATTCTCTCCAGGTGCTGATTAGGAAGGTTGCTGCAGGGTGGGGACTCTGCCCCAGTGGCTGTCGCAACCTCTCATTCTCACACTGGACTCGACAACTGCTCCCGACCGCCACTGCCTCCTTTCT
>PVLD010029314.1:0-18237 GCA_004027595.1 Dinomys branickii
TTTTTTTTTTTTTTTTTTTTTTTCTGTTGCTGAGAGGATAAACTGTCTGACTAAATTTGCATGTCTGTGTATGGGTCCATACATCTACAATTCGAAGATATCAATGGATAAAGCAACAACAACTGTTGAGACCATATCACCTTGTCTATAGATTAGTTGTGATTGTACTATTTTCTATAATAATGGGTGTCTGTTTGTCAATATGTTTTTGTACTTTTATGTTTCTAAAATAAAAAAAAAAAGAATAAATTGCCAAAAGAGAGGAAATGACGTATCAAACAATTCTAATGACAGAAATTATCAAAGGGAATGAAACTCTACCCCAAGTAGAGTGGCTAAATTCCAAATAACAGCTAGAAACTCTCATTCACTGCTAGCAAGAAAGTAAAGGAGTACAGACATTTTGAGGGGCTCTGTGACAATTTCTTGCAAAATAAAATATACTCTTACACACCAGAACTCACAACCATGCTCCTAGGAACTTAGCTAAATGAAATGACAATATAAATATACTAAATCCTGCACAGGAAATACTACACCAAGTTGATTGATAAGTGTCAAAACTTGAAAGCAATTAAGATGACCTCAGTAGATGAAAGAGCAAATAAGGTACAGCACATGTAGGTAAATAGACTACTATTTGGCACTATCTAAAGCCAAGAACTATCAATTCAAGAACACATAAAGATGAAGTCATATCACATGGAAGTAATTTGAATGAGCTACCTACTGTATTACTCTAATGATAAGATATGTGAAAAAGTCAAAAGTACGGGCAGTGAGCAAAAATCAGAGCTGTCCTCGGGTAGCAACTGAGATGCTGCCATGTGCAGAGGAGGGAAGGGAAGGTGAGCTATGTGACAGTAGATGTATGCCATTATACCATCTTCAAAATGGCATGAAACATTAAAAAAAAGAATATGTTCATGTGCAAAGTATGGACTTCGGGAGGGTGATGTAGGTTTATTGAATTGAAAAAATAAGTATAAAAATATGGCTGGATTTTGATTGTACTAGAGGCAGTGCCCAGATGGAGTTAGGCAGTGGTTAATCTCTGCACCTTCCCCATAATTTCTCCATGAACCTAAAATTGCTCTACAGATACATTTCACTCTTTCAAGTGAAGGATAAAGAGTCTATCAGAGAAAAAATAAGGGAACACTTCTCTGTTTACCTGCCTTGCCAGAGGTATCGAGTTCTTCAGAAAAAAAAAAATGCTGGGACTTAGGACAGATCTCAAGAGAAGCACACTCACCTAGCAAGTGCCACCTCCTAGATTTCTGAAAGAATGCTGATTATATAGGTTAGAAACTTAGAACCTCATGAATAAAGGCAGAACCTAAGAGAAGCAATAAACACTAGATTTAACAAGAAACCTAACTTTAATACTTGTTAGTAGATGTAACAGAAGTCAGTTTGCTCAAAAGTTAAAAATCCACACTATATTTAATGAGTATAACAATAGGTAAGAGAAACTAATGATAGCAGTGTGACTAAGAAGAGGAAGGGCTTAGGAATACTTGAAGGTAACTGCCCTAGCAGTGAAGTGTTATGGTATTATTTTGCATTAGTTGCAAATGAATATTTCAATTTCTAGGGCTACTAATAAAAGAAGTTAAAAATAATGTGACACCTACATGTAGTAGCTGAATTTAATCTATAGTGGACTAAAAATAAAAATGCCAGCTGTGGTGATTTCTATGTACTAAACATCCGAAATTGAAATATACTAATTCATCACAAACTCTTTCAGAAAACAGAGGAGGAAAACAAATGCATGCTGCAAGGGAGAATCACACTATTTCCCAAAGAAGAAGAAACATTACAAGAAAACTACAGTAGAAAACAACTCCATATTGGTGTTCTACAATTACAACATTAGGGAAACTTCTGGGAGGATGGCAACTGGGTAAGCAGCAGAGAAATATCCTCCCGGAGGATCGCCACCCAGATACTGGAATATAGCAACATCAGAAAGACAAGAAAGAGAGAAATGGGTACCCTGGACCCAGAAAAGGTCTGAAATGAGAATTGAAGCATGCAAAAAGAGCAAACAAGACCTTTCCTGGAGAGAAAGCTCGGAGGGCCACCATGGCGCAGTTTGAGGAAGAGGAGGTGGAGAAGGAGGGAGTCACCACTCTAAACACACCCTCAGCCTGCTACCTCATTCTGCACTCACAGCTTCAGCTTTGGAGGTCCGTGCTCGTGGGAGCCTTCCAGCTCAGCCAGGGGATAGCGGAGTTCTGAGAGCTGGTCCAAGACTGGAGCAGAGAAAGCGCAGCCCAGAAAAGAGGCAGTGGTGGTTGGGAGGTGTTATCGAACCCAGTCTGAGGATGAGAAGTTACAACAGCCACTAAAACAGAATCCTCACTCTGCAGCAACCTTTCTAATCAGTGCCTGGAGGCAAGGCAGAGTCAAAGCAACCAGTACACAGACCACCACACCCAGCTCTACACCTGCCTCAAGGCTGTGGCCTCCTACCTCTCCACCTTGTGAGCAACTACCAGCAGAGAGCAGCAGAGAGCAGCGGCAGCAACCCTAGGGCCACAGCAATTCCTAGGGATCCAGGCAAAGAACAAACAGGAACTGATGCACAACAGTAAGAGAGAGCTGCAGATGGAGGTGGACCACACGGCCCCACACCCTTCTCACTCCAACACCAAACAGGAAGCACGAGCTGAGTTACCGGGCTTCAGCTCTCACCCTGAACTCCCTCTCTGAGCACCTTGAGTATTGGTGACCCCAGCACTCAACATGTGTTCCTGACAGCAACGGGCTGAGTCCACAGGCTTCAGGACTACCCTAAACTACTAATATGAGCACCAAGAGGGACTTCATACAGCTTGCATATATGAACATTGTATGAACCCATAGCAACAAGTTACATGAAAAGCAGCAGTCCTGGAGTATGAGAGACAGCAACATACTCTACATAGCAGACCAGAGAAAAATCCTCCAATTCTCTCCTAAAACTAATAACTAAACTTAGTACACACCCTGGACTACCACAGTGAGCGTGGGTGGGGGAGACCTCATGCCACTTGTGCCCAGCACTGTAAGTGTGCCCAATGGCAAGCTGCAAGGGGCGAGGAATGGCAACACTGGAGATCAAGAGGTGGGAGGAGGCAAAGACCTGGAACTAGGGTGCAGAGCCAGTTCTCTGGCTGGGTGGGAATAGCCTCCAAAGACCTATAGGCAGCCTGCAGGGAGACAATAGTGGCCTATGAGGGGAGCCAGGGGGCCTTGATGGGAGCTCAGCAGCCTGAGGAGGGAGGGGGCTCCCTCCAGGCTACATGAGAACCCTGAAGACCTGGACCTGGCCTCTGGCAGTGCAGTGATTTGGCAGAGCCTGGCGGTCTGGAGGGGCCACCCTGTCGACCCGACTGGGCTCCTGGGAGAACCTGGCATGATGGAGCACTGTGGTCAGCGCTGGCAACCCCATAAAACCAACAGGGCCCCCAGGAGCTCCTTGCCAGGGCTGAGCCCTGTGGTCAATGGGAGCAACTCCGTGAACCCAACAGGTCCCTGGGAGTGCCTCACCAGGGCAGAGCCTGGCAGTCCTCAGGGGCAACCCTGAGGACTTGACCGGGCCTCTGGGTGTGCTGCATCGAGGAGGAGCCTGGCTGTTCTATGGGTAATCCAACCTACTTAACTGGACCCCTGATGGCCTTTGAGGGCTTGTCAGTTGGGGCTTGACCATTGTGAAACTGCTTAATTCAGTTACTCCTTGTATTTTGTTGAGTGTTGTGATTATATAAGTTTCTCTACCACAACTTACTGTTAATATAAGGGACAGTGACTTTTATCATATCGTTTTAAGATAGAATAATTCTAGTCTTAGTACAAGCCTCAAAATGTGTCTTGAGAAAGATCCTGGAGGGGTTGTAAAGAGTTAACTTTGTAGTGCTGACTTTGCCTGAGTTGTTTCACCCCTCCTCTGGCCCTAGATAAACATTGTATTTAAAGGGAAACATTTAGAACAGAGTAAAGAAAGTATATATCATTGTGGCCAGAGCCTGACCCAGTCACGTGGCACAAGGAAAACAACTGTGGCCAGGCTTAAACATTCCAATCTATTACCATGGAAACCAAAAATGTATATAAGGTGGGAGCAAAGGCTGTTGAGGGCCTCATCTCTGATCAGCAAGTCAGAGATGGGGAGTGATGACTGGTCCAATTCTTTCACTAAAGTTAATTAAACTCCATTTGTTCTGAATGAGTTCTTTGATCTCCTGCAGAGTTCAACCCGATTTTTTTATTTTTGCCATAACATTAACTTCTGTTTCATTACATTTAAAGTAGTTTCCTTTTTAAAACATATTATTTGGTATTTTGAATCACTTATGGTAGAGAAACCCTCACCAAAACACATTCAAAAACTTCAGCAGATTATTAGCAAACTGAATGTAACAATGTATTGAAGAACTCGTATACCATGACCCAAGGGATTCATTCTAGGTGTGCAAATGGTGTAAACCTTTGAAAATGAATAAATTAATCATTCATAACAACAGACTAAAGAAAAAATTGTGTTACTATTTTTAGGATATGCAAAGAAAGACATTTGACAAACATCCATTCATGATAAAAATTCTACCAACATAGTAATAGACATATACTTTTTCAAACTGATGTAGTCTGTTGGAGATATTCAAAGCCCAAATTCCCTCAAATGCTTCATTCACAAAATCTATTATACATTTTCATTCTTATTTACACTTTCAGTTTCTCACAACAGAGAGACAATGTGATATTTACATACTTGTCCGATTATTTCACTTAAGGGTATGGTCTCAAGTTCTGTTCACATTGAACAACAAATGTCTGAAGTTTACCCTACTTTATGCTTGAGCACTACTCCTTTGTATAAAGGAACCATCAAGTGATGGGCATTTCAGTTTTTTCCAAGATTTAGCTATTATAAACTGTGTTGCTGTAAATATAGGAAGAAATTGTTCAAAAGGAAAGGCACTCTAGGGAGGTGGGAGGAGGAAAGGAAGCAAGAGAAAAGAAAAAATGAGGAAGGAAGCATAAAATTGAGACAAAACTTTTTAAACAAGGAGTGGAAGAGGAGTGAAAGAAGGAGAGGACAATGGGAAATAAAGAGAAATCAAGACATACCATACACAGGTACAGACTCCCTATGATGAGTGTGATCATTATGTATAGCTAAATTGAACCAACAACCTCATAAAAAAAAAACATCTAGTATAATTGTGGCATCAAATGCTACTTGCTATAAATAATAATTATAAGCAAATGAAAATGTGCCTTAAAAAAAACAAAATATTTGATTCACCAGCCTTTCTCCAGTGCTTTCTCTTTGTGCATGGCTTTTTCCAACTGTGACTGCTAGGCCCACGCTGTAGCAACTAATACATTTTCCTTCAAACATTTTTCACTCAAGGAGACCTCCAACTGGGGCAGAGGTCCCAATTAGCTGTAAGGAAGGCAACACTGTGAGCCAAACTTCTGGGCAGGTCACTGTAGGGGAATAAATAATCACCAACCACTATGCTCTAAGAATGTGTTGGCACTGTCCTTTGTGCTGTCGATTTGTAGTTCTTCACGAAGGTGGCAGCACAGAGGGTGACAGATTGCTCAAAGTCCATGTCCAGTTTACAGCTCAGCAAGAAACAGAATGGCTGCCTTAATTAAGACCCCTCAGTATTAGAAAATCTCAGGAAAAATCAACCCTGAAGTGAAGCTTCTGTAGCATTTTACTGATACAAGTATGAAACAGGGGATAAAGGACAAAAGGATTTGTGTAGGGAACAGAGGAAGGAGAGAGTGGTCTTTTCCATAACTGACCTCAGGTACACTGTAAGTAATTAATCAGTGTATGGGGAGGACGTAGGCTGGAGCCTACATTCCTTAAAGCAATGTGTCTTGATCTGACTTAGACTGTGGGTGTGTAGGCTATCATTTACAATTTAACCATGCATTCTGGAGGTCTGAGCTTGTGATTCCAAAGGTCCCTTACATTTCCATATCCATCTGATACATAACTTTGCCCAATACCCCCGATAGACACACTGGTGTGAGTGCACATTTCTGTGCTTTCACACTGTGTTCCTTCTCACTTTTAGTGGTAATGCATTTTTGCAGTTAATTTAAATGTAAATTGTGTCTCCTATGTCTCTTTCTAATTTGTGAAATAATTTTGTGGCTTGATTTTTTATTTACTGTGATAATCATCTTGCTAATGGTGCTTACAGATTACAAAAGTTAATTGTTAATAATACCATACATAACAGAGTTATGACACTGTTTATTTCTTGTTACCAAATTTTAACATATATGTGAAATACTACTAATATAATTATTATTTTCACTAGTGATGACAAATTATTATTTTTTCCATGCCCTATGTTTATTAAAGAATTATGCCTTGAACTAGGACTTAAGGATATTCTTTTCAGATGACATACAATTTTAAGTTTACGTATTTGAGTTTATGGTCCATTTGCAGTTAATATTTTTATATTGGATTCCACCAAGATGGTGACCAGGTGAGCAGCAAAAAAAAAAGATTCTCCCTGATAGAGAGCTCCAGCTCGAGACAGGCTTGGCATGCACAAATGCCAGGACCGTGGCTCTGAAGTTCACACTGAACGTGTTGCTCTGCGCTGCCTGAGCTGCGGCGGGATGGCTCAATTTGCTGCGGTGAGGCACGGGGGGGCCCAGAGCACTGAGTACCCAAGGCGCTCGGTGCAGTGCACAGGCAGCAGCTCGGCCAGGTCCACGCGCCCCAAGGGCACCTGCGGGGGGGCAGACCCTCCCACCACCCAACCCTGCGCAGCTCGCCAGTGGCTGTGGACAGAAATTGGCTTCTTGGCAGCTGCAGCACAGGGCGGACTCGGAGCCTGTGCTCTTCGGGCAGGCTGTGCTAATCCGGGCTGCAGACCAGGGTCCCACTCCGGTCCCCGTCCCTGCTGCTGGTGCCATCCTCGGCCTGCAGCCCGCGGGCACTGGGGCGGCTACAGTCAGTGACCCCTGTGAGAGTGCCAAGGAGACAGAGAAGCTCCGGGGAGTGGCGGATCACGGGCGAAGCACGAAATATTAGCAATTTGGGACCTTCCTGCCTGCACAGATTCCGGGACGGGTGAGCTGATTGTGCGCTGCGACAGACCAGATCACAGAGTGGGGGAGGAGCTCAGTCCCCATGCCTGCAGGGACTGCTGTGAGGGCGGAGGAGCTGTTTACACGCCCGGCCAGGTATCTGGGTAGGGAGTAGCTCAGTCCACAAAGCAGCATCTGAGCAGCCTTTTCAGTGGAACTCTTAGCAAAAAGCTTAAGGGACATTCCCCTGAAGAGAAGGAACCATTGGAACAGCCTTTGCAATGTACCTTTGCCTGGTGAACTGCTTGGGTAACTTATAGCTCAATAGTTTGAATCTGATATCCAAAAATGGGAAGACAGAAGAACAAAACGAACTCGCAGAACTCAACCCCACCCAGAACAAGTCCTGGATGCGAGGATATAGGGGAACCAGGAAGCCACATAACTACAAGTTCTGAAACAATTGCATTCGAAATAAAGAAACATCTCCAGCAGGCCATAGAAGAGATTAAGGCAGAAATAAGCCACATACCTGCAATTTATGAAACAAATACGTCCGAAGTAATGAAACAGCTCCATCAGGTCATACAACAGATTAAAGCAGAAATTAGTCACATACCTGCAATCTCGGAAATGATCACATCGGAAGTAAAGACACAACTCCCTCAGGCCACAAAAGAGATTAAGGTACAAATAATCTCTCAGACAAAAAATGAACTGAAAACTACAATGGAAGAAATGTTCTGCACACACAGAGAAGAAATAGAAAAAAATTGGAAACATTAAAAGAGCAAATTAGGAATGAATTACCACGACAGAAACAGATCCAAAGAGATTGCCGGGAATTGAAAACTTCCACTGAAAGATTGCAAAACCGCTTAAATGAAGCCGAAGATAGAATTTCAGATCTTGAAGACAGCATGTCAGCTAATGAGCGTTAAAGGAAGGATCTCATAAAGTCATCAAGGATCCAAGAAAAATCAATCCAACAGGTGCAAGATGAGGCAAAAAGAAATAATATTCGAGTTATAGGAGTTAGTAAAACAGCAGGAGACAACACAAATGATATAAAAAGAACATTTGCTGAAATAATAGCAGAAAATTTCCCAAACATGGTAAAAGACACTAAAGTACAGTTATTCGAGGCATATAGAACCTCAACGAGCCATAACGCAAAGAAAACCACACACAGACATATAATAGTCAAGATCCCACACATTCAGCAAAAGAACACAATATTAAAACCTGCTAGAGAAAAGAAACGGATCACCTATAAATGAAAGCACACTAGAAGCACAGCAGACTTCTCAACGGAAAACATGAAATCCAGAAGAGCTTGGAGCAAAGTATTACAGATTCTGAGACAAAACAAATTCCAACCCAGACTGATGTATCCTGCAAAACTATCCTTCAAATTCAATGGAGAAATAAAATATTTCCATGACAAAGAACAACTGAAAAACTTCATGAGTGCCAAACCAGCATTGCAAAAAGCACTAAGAGATATTCTACACTGAGAAAACAGTGACCACAATCACAAGAACAACAGTAGAAACAAATCCTCAAACAGAACAAGTAAACAGACAGCAAAAGAAGGAAAACAACAATAAGTAAATAACATGACTAGAATAAGCCAACATATAACCATTATAACCATTAAGGTAAATGGCCTCAATTCACCAGTCAAAAGGAAAAGATTGGCAGAGTGGATTAAGGAACACAATCCAATGATATACTATATACAGGAAACACATTTTACTCAAAAGGAAAACAACAGGCTCAAAGTTAAAGGATGGAAAACAATTCTTCATGCAACAGGTCTCCAGAAAAAAACAGGGGTAGCTATTATATTTGCAGACAATGTAAATTTCAAACCAAAAACAATCAAAAGAGATAAAGAAGGCCATTACATACTGGCTAGGGGAAAGCTGCAAGAGGAAGAGGTAACAATCCTAAACATTTATGCACCAAACTTTACAAGTCAAGACTTAACAGACGTGAAAAATGACAAAACTAATAACCCTATTGTAATAGGGGACCTAAACACCGCTGTGATGCAAAGAGACAGGGCAACTGGACAGAAACTCAGCAAAGAAATAACAGACCTGAACCAAAAGTGTGAACAAATGGACTTAGTAGATGTATACAGAGTGTTCCACACCACAACATCTGAATACAATTTTTCTCAGCTACACATGGGTCTTTCTCTAAAACAGACCACATTCTAGCCAATAAAGCATATCTACCTAAATGCAAAAGAATTGAACTTCTCCCATGCATATTATCGGAACACAGTGCAATGAAATTGGAAATTGACGACAAAGAGAACTCCAAAAATCGCATAAATGCTTGGAAATTAGACAACAACCTCCTGAATAACCAATGGGTCACACAAGAAGTTAAAGAAATTAAAAAATACCTACAAATAAATGAAAATGCAAGTACAACCTACCGGAATCTGTGGGATGCAATGAAAGCAGTCCTCAGAGAGAAATTTATAGCAATGAACTCATATGCAAAGAAAACAGAAAGAGAGCAAATAAATAGCCCAATGCTACACCTCAAACCCTTAGAAAAAGAGCAACAAGCCAAACCAAAAGCCCAAAGAAGGGAGGAGATTACAAAATTCAGGGCAGAAATTAATGCAATTGAGAAGAAGAAAACTCTACAAAAAATAAGTGAATCAAAGAGTTGGTTTTTCCAAAGAATAAATAAAATTGATAAACCCCTAGCCAACCTTATCAAAAAAAGAAGAGAAAGAACACAAATTCATGCAATAAGGAATGAAAAGGATGAAATCACCACAGATCTCACAGAAATCCAAGAGATCATCAATACCTACTTTGAAAATCTTTACTCCCCTAGGATAGAAAATTCAGAAGACAGGGACAGATTCCTACAAAGATACAAATTACCAAAATTGGATCAGGAAGACGTAAAAATCTTCAAAAACCCAATACCAATTAATGAGATTGAAAACGTCATTAAAAACTTACCAACAAAGAAAAGCCCAGGACCTGATGGATTCACAGCAGAAATCTATAAAACATTCAGAGAAGATTTAATGCCAACACTCCTCAAACTCTTCAATGAAATTGAAAAGGAAACAACTCTCCCTAACACATTTCTGGAGGCAAGTATTACACTGATACCAAAACCAGAGAGGGACCCAACCAAGAAACAGAACTATAGGCAAATCTCCTTATGAAAATAAATGCAAAGATACTCAACAAAATACTAGCAAATAGATTACAGTGAATGATAAGGAAAATTATACACCACGACCAGGTAGGATTCATTCCAGGAATGCAGGGATGGTTCAATATTCGCAAAGCAATTGATGTAATACATCATATTAATACAGCCAAAGACAAAAACCACATGATAATCTCAAGAGTTGCAGAAAAGGCTTTTGATGAAGTCCAAAATGCATTCATTTTAAAAACCTTAGAAAAAATAGGAATAGATGGCCCCTACCTCAATCTGATCAAAGCCATCTATGACACATCAACAGCCAACATCATACTAAATGGACAAAAACTGAAAACTTTCACTTTAAAGTCAGGAACAAGACAAGGATGTCCATTGTCACCACTCTTCTTCAACATAGTTCTGGAAGCATTAGCCAGAGCAATCAGACAAGAGAGAGAAATAAAAGGAATAAGGATAGGAAAGGAAGAAGTCAAAGTATCACTATTTGCAGACGACATGATACTATACATGGAGGACCCCAAAAACTGCACAAGAAAACTTCTGGAATTAATTGGCAGATTCACCAGTGTAGCTGGATACAAAGTTAACCCCCAATTTCAATAGCATTACTATACACGAACAACAAACAGAGAAATTGAGGAAACCATACCTTTTACAATAGCATCCAAGGAATTGAAATACTAAGTAATCAATCTAACAAAGAATGTGAAAGATTTATTCAGTGAAAACTACAATACTCTGAAAAAAGAAATCGAAGAGGATTTCAATAAATGGAAAAACATACCATGCTCATGCTTAGGATGAAATAACATTGTGAAAATGGCCATATTACCAAAAGTGTTGTACAGATTCAAATGCAATTCCCATTAAACTATCGTTAGTATACCTCACAGATCTAGAAAAAATATGCCTCAAATTCATCTGGAACCAGAAGAGACCCAGAATAGCAAAAGCAATCCTGGGCAATAAAGAAAAGTCAGGTGGAATCACAATCCCTGACCTGAAATTATACTACAAAGCAACTGTAATAAAATCAACCTGGTACTGGCTAAATAACAGACCTGAGGATCAAGGGAACAGACTGGAAGATGCAACCACAATGAAAAACTCATTCAGCTACCTAATATTTGACAAAGGGGTAAGCCAAACTCACTGCAAAAAAGATGGCCTGTTTAATATATGGTGCTGGAAAAACTGGCTAGCCTCTTGCCGAAAACTGAAAATAGACCCCAGTCTATCACCATGCACCAAACTCAGGTCAAAATGGATCACAGACCTCAACATTAAAACAGAAACACTAAACCTATTGGAAGAGAAAGTAGATAATAATATTGAAGACATAGGAGTAGGCAGAGACTTCATGAACAAAAGTGAAACGGCAAGGGAAACACTTCAAAGAATCAATAATTGGGACCTCATCCTACTGAAAAGTTTTTGTACATCTAAAGAAATCACAAGCAAAGTAAAAAGGAAACCCACTAATTGGGAAAAAAATCCTAGCTGGCTGTCCCTCAGACAAAGGTCTTCTATCTAGAACATACAAAGAATTAAAAAACATGTACCTGTCCAGATTTAAAGACCCAATCCAGAAATGGGCATCTGAGATGAATACACAATTCTCAGACAAAGAAATACAAATGGCAAATAAATATATGAGAAAATGTTCCACATCCTTAGTCAACTGAGAAATGCAAATAAAAACAACATCGAGATTTCATCTCACCCCAGCAGGACTGGCCAGTATGAAAAAATCATCCAATAACAAATGCTGGCAAGGCTGTGGAGAAATAGGGACTCTATTATACTGCTGGTGGGAATGCAGACTGGTGCAACCACTGTGGAGAGCAGTTTGGAGATTTCTCCGCAAACTAGGTCTAGAGGTTCCAGTCAAACCAGCTATTCCCCTTCTGGGTATTTTCCCAGAAGTTCTGAAAACATCATATCATTCCGATATATGTGCACCCATGTTTATAGCAGCGCAATTTGTAATAGCTAAGTTGTGGAAGCAACCCAAGTGCCCATCCACAAAAGACTGGATTAAAAAACTGTGGCATTTTTATATAATGGAATATTATTCAGCTATAAAGAGGGACAGATTTCGGGCCTTTGTAGGCAAATGGTCACTATTGGACACCATACTCATAAGTGAAATAAATCAGAGGTACATGTGCAGGCAACGTATTGAGTGACTGGTGTAATAACCTGAGGGTGGGAATACAAACTAAGAGACATGAAGAAAATCTGTTCAAAAGTAAAGAACAGATAGGACGAGGGAAAGGAGTAAAGAAAGAGGCAAAAATGTATGTATGTATGTATGTATGTATGTATGCATATACATATGTACAGGATGGCTAACATGGTTCTACTATTGTCTTGTGTCACTTAATGGTAAGGAATAGTTGATGACTGGTTGTTTGATCAATCTGGTATGTCTATATGTAATTTCATGAGCATACACTTTGAAGATATCAATATGCAATGCAAAAACTCTTTTTGGTTTTCTCTTGCTTTGTCTATAATTCAATTCTGATGATACTGTTATTGTGCTACTTTGTGTCTCTTTGTTAATGCTTTTTGTGTTTTTTTTATTTTTCTGTTGTTGATGTATTTCTTTTTCATTCACACTTTAAAAAAAAAAGAAAAATTATGTTTAAAAATGTGTAAGTAAGTATGTATGTATATGCAGCATATCTAACATAGTTATACCACTGACTTAGGTAACTATTTTAAGGACTAGTTGGTGATTAATAGTTTGAGCAATTTTGCATATCTATATCTATGTTCCTGAATATACACTTCAAAGTTATCAATATGTAATGCAACAACCATTGTTGATTCCCTGTCACATTGTCTGTAACTCAGTTTTATTTTATATAAAAAAAATAAAAGTACAAAAACATACTAACAAACAGAAACCAATTAGCATAAAAATAGTACAGTCACACCTAATCTACAGACAAGGTGACATGGTCTCAACAGTGGTTATTGCTTTATCCATTGATATCTTCGAAGTGTAAATATATGAACCCATATACAGACATGCAAATTTAGTCAGACAATTAATCTTCTCAACAACAGAAAAAGTACAAAAACCAAAAATGTAAAGACAAAAAAACAAAAGAGGCAAACAACAACAACAACAACAAACAACAACAACAAAAAAAAACACCAATAGTTGCTGCTTTCCATATTGATATCTTCGAAGTGTGTGTTCAGGATAACACATACAGACATACAAGATTGATCAAATAACCCGTCCTCGATTCTTCCTTAGCATTAAGTGATATAATACAATAGTAGAACCATGTTAGCCCTCCTGCATATATGTATATTCATATATACATACATATGTTTTTGTCTCTTTCTTTTCTCCTTTCCCTCGTCCCATCTGTTCTTTGTTTTAGAACAGATTTCCTTCATGACTCTTAGTTTATATTCCCACGCTCGGGTTCCTACACCACTGATACAATACGTTGCCTGCACATGTATCGCTGATTTATTTCACTTATGAGTATGGACTCCAGTTTTGACCACGTGTCTACAAAGTCCCCAAAACTGTCTTTGTTTATAGCTGAATAATATTCCATTATATAGAAATGCCACAGTTTTTTAATCCAGTCTTCTGTGGATGGGCACTTGGGTTGCTTCCACATTTTAGCAATTACAAATTGTGCTGCTATAAACATGGGTGCACATATGTCAGAGTGATATGATGTTTTCAGCTCTTCTGGGAAAATACCCAGAAGAGGAATAGCTGGTTTGAATGGAACCTCTAGACCTAGTTTGCGGAGAAATCTCCAAACGGCTCTCCACAGTGGTTGCACCACTCTGCATTCCCACCAGCAGTGTAATAGAGTCCCTATTTCTCCACAGCCTCAACAGCATCTGTTATTGGATGACTTTTTCATACTGGCCAGTCTTACTGGGGTGAGATGAAATCTCGATGTTGGTTTTATTTGCATTTCTCGAATGACTAAGGATGTGTAACGTTATCTCATATATTTATTTGCCATTTGTATTTCTTTGTCTGAGAATTGTGCTTTCATCTCAGATGCCCATTTCTGGATTGGGTCTTTGAATTTGGACAGGTACATGTTTTTTAATTCCTTGTATGTTGTAGATAGAAGACCTTTGTCTGAGGGACAGCCAGCTAGGATTTTTCCCCAATTTGTGGGTTTTCTTTTTACTTTGCTTGTGATTTCTTTAGATGTACAAAAACTTTTCAGTAGGATGAGGTCCCAATTATTGATTCTTTGAAGTGTTTCCCTTGCAGTTTCACTTTCGTTCATGAAGTCTCTGCCTACTCCTATGTCTTCAAGATTATTACCTACTTTCCCTTCCAATAGGTTTAGTGTTTCTGTTTGAATGTTGAGGTCTATGATCCATTTTGACCTGAGTTTGGCGCATGGTGATAGACTGGGGTCTGTTTTCAGTTTTTGGCAAGAGACTAGCCACTTTTTCCAGCACCATTTATTAAATAGGCCTTCTTTTTTCCAGTGGGTTTGGTGGACAACTTTGTCAAATATTAGGTAGCTGAGTGGGGTTTTTTTTTGTGGTTGCATCTTCCAGTCTGTTCCATTGATCCTCAGGTCTGTTATTTAGCCAGTACCAGGTTGATTTTATTACAGTTGCTTTCTAGTATAATTTCAGGTCAGGGATTGTGATTCCACCTGACTTGTCCTTATTTCTCAGGATTGCTTTTGCTATCCTGGGTCTCTTCTGGTTCCAGATGAATTTGAGGCATATTTTTTCTAGATCTATGAGGTATCTTATCGGTAGTTTGATGGGCATTGCATTGAATCTGTACAACAGTTTTGATAGCATGGCCATTTTCACAATGTTAGTTCTTCCTAACAATGAGCATGGTATGTTTTTCCATTTATTAAAATCCTCTTCAATCTCCTTTTTCAGAGTATTGTAGTTTTCACTGAATAAATCTTTCACATTCTTTGTTAGATTGATTCCTAAGTATTTCAATTTCTTGGTTGCTATTGTAAAGGGTATGGTTTCCTCAATTTCTCTCTCAGTCTGTTTCTTGTTCGTGTACAGGAATACTATTGATTTTTGGGTGTTGACTTTGTATCCGGCTACGCTGCCGAATTTGTCAATTAATTCCAGGAGTTTTCTTTTGGAGTTTTTGGGGTCCTACATGTGTAGTATCATGTCGTCTGCAAAGAGTGATAGTTTGACTTCTTCCTTTCCTGTCCTTATTCCTTTTATTTCTCTCTCTTGTCTGATTGCTCTGGCTAGTGCTTCCAGAACTATATTGAATAGGAGTGGTGACAATGGACATCCTTGTCTTGTTCCTGGCTTTAAAGTGAAGGTTTTCAGTTTATGTCCATTTAGTATGATGTTGGCTGTTGGTTTGTTGTAGATGGCTTTGATCAGATTGAGGTAGAGGCCATCTATTCCTATTTTTCTAAGGCTCTTAACATGAATGTATGTTGGACTTTATCGATAGCCTTCTCTGCATCTATTGAGATGATCATGTTGGTTTTGTCTTTGACTGTATTAATATAGTGTATTACATTAATTGATTTGCGAATATTGAACCATCCCTGCATTCCTGGAATGAATCCTACCTGGTCGTGGTGTATAATTTTCCTTATGATTCTCTGTAATCTATTTGCCAGTATTCTGTTGAGTATCTTTGCATCTATGTTCATTATCGAGATTAGCCTATAGCTCTCTTTCTTGGTTGGGTCTCTCCCTGGTTTTGGTACCAGTATAATACTTGCCACCAGAAATGTGTTGGGCAGAGTTGTTTCCTTTTCAATTTCATTAAAGAGTTTGAGTAGTGTTGGCATTAGATCTTCTCTAAATGTTTTATAGAATTCTGCTGTGAATCCATCAGGGCCTGGGCTTTTTTTTTGTTGGAAAGTTTTTAATGACGTTTTCAATCTCATTAATTGATATCAGGTTATTCAGGATTTTTACGTCTTCCTGATTCAATTTTTGCAATTTGTACCTTTCTAGGAATGTGTCCATTTCTTCTGTATTTTCTATCCTATGGGAATACAGATATTCAAAGTAGGTATTAATGATCTTTTATATTTCTTTTGGATCTGTAGTGACTTCCTCTTTTTCATTCCTTATTGCATGAATTTGAGATCTTTCCCTTCTTTTTTTGATAAGGTTGGCTTGGGGTTTATCAATTTTATTTACTCTTTTAAGAACCAACTCTTTGATTCACTAATTTTTTGTAGAATTTTCTTCATGTCTATTGCATTCATTTCTGCCCTGAGTTTTATAATCTCCTCCTTACTTTGGACTCTTGATTTGGCTTGTTGCTCTTTTTCTTAGACTTTGAGGTGTATCAATAGGTTATTTATTTGCTCTCTTTCTATTTTCTTTGTATATGCTTTCATTGCTATAAATTTCCCTCTGAGGACTGCTTTCATTGCATCCCACAGATTCCGATAGGTTGTACTTGTGTTTTCATTTATTTGTAGGTAATTTTTAATTCTTCTTAACTTCTTTTGTGACCCATTGGTTATTCAGTAGGTTGTTGTCTAATTTCCACGTGTTTATGTGGTTTTTGGAGTTCTCTTTGTCATTAATTTCCAATTTTATTGCATTGTGGTCCGATAAAATGCATGGGATAATTTGAATTCTTTTGCATTTAGGTAGATATGCTCTATGGGCTAAAATGTGGTCTATTTTGGAGAAAGACCCATGTGCAGCTGAGAAAAATGTGTATTCTGATACTGTGGGGTGGAACACTCTGTATACATCTACTAAGTCCATCTGTTCACACTTTTGGTTCAGGTATGTTATTTCTTTGCTGAGTTTCTGTCCTGTTGACCTGTCTCTTTGCGTCAGAGGGGTGTTTAGGTCCCCTATTACAATAGTGTTATTAGTTGTTTGATTTTCTACCTCTGTCAAGATTTGACTTGTAAAGTTAGGTGCTCCATTGTTTGGTGCATAAATCTTTAGGATTGTTACCTCTTCCTCTTGTGTCTTTCCCCTAACTAGTATGTAGTGGCCTTCTTTATCTCTTTTGATTGTTTTTGGTTTGAAGTTTACATTGTTTGCAAACATAATAGCTACCCCTGCTTTTTTCTGGTGGCCTGTTGCATGGAGAACTGTTTTCCAACCTTTAACTTTCAACCTATGGATTTCTTTTTGAGTAAAATGTGTTTCCTGTATACAGCATATCGTTGGGTTGTGTTCCTTAATCCAGTTTTCCAATCCTTTCCTTTTTACTTTTGAGTTGAGGCCATTTACATTAATGGTTATCATGGTTATATGTTGGCTTATTCTGGTCATGTTATTTCCTTGAAGTTTTCCTTCTTTTACTGACTGTTTAATTATTTGTTCTGTTTAGGGAGTTATTTCTATAGCTGTTCTTGGGATTGTGGTCTCCTTTTTCTCTGTCTAGAATATCTTTTAGTGCTTTTTCCAATGCTGGTTTGGCACTCATGAATTTCTTCAGTTGTTCTTTTTCATGCAAATATTTTATTTCTCCATTGAATTTGAGGGATAATTTTGCAGGATACATCAGTCTGGGTTGGAAGTTGTTTTGTCTCAGAATCTGTATTATCTCGCTCCAAGCTCTTCTTGATTTCATGGTTTCCGTTGAGAAATCTGCTGTGATTCTGATGGGCTTTCCTTTATAGGTGATCTGTTTCTCTTCTCTGGCAGCTTTTAATATTGTGTTCTTTTGCTCGATATCTGGGATCTTGACTATTATATGCCTGTGTGTGTTTTTCTTTGGGTTATGGATCACTGGGGTTCTATATGCTTCGCTTAACTGAACTTCTGTATCTTTTACCTTGTTTGGGAAATTTTCTGCTATTATTTCATCAAATATTCCTTTTATATCATTTGTGAGATCTCCTGCTGTTTCACACACTCCTCTTATTCGGATATTGTTACGTTTTGCCTCATCTTGCAGCTGTTGGATTGACTTTTCTTGTGTCTTTGATGATATCATGAGATTCTTCCTTTCACGCTCATAAG
>PVLD010029315.1:0-17856 GCA_004027595.1 Dinomys branickii
GGCTTTCCCACGTCTCGCCCCGGCAGCCTGGTCCGCCCTACCACATCTCCCCCGGCATCTCAGAGAAATACGCCCAGTTTAAACTTCCCAGCCGAGGTCCCGGCATTCACGCTTGCCAAGTCTGTCTCGAGCTGGTGGTGTTTATTAAGGAGGTTCGCTCCCTTGCTGCTCACCTGGTCGCCATCTTCCCCGGATCCAACATTATTCTTTCACCCACAGGAAAGCTGGTATCATTTTTTATGATAATCAATGTAAACATATGACAAAATGATTAATAATATTTGCTATGGGTGTGTCTCTTATAAAGTTTTAGGAATTACTGGGGTCCCATTAGTCAATAAAGACCCAAATAAATATTCAAGGCAGCTGCCCCTTTACTCACCAAAGGGTGCCTCATTCAACAGTTTACCCAAGCCAAAGGGATTCCCATTTAATTATCTTACCTTTCTTCAGATGACCTATGAGAATGAGATCATAACAATTAACACATTATGCTTGACCAATGAAAGACTTCCAAGTTATTGTGCCCAGACAACAATCTGCATTGCATATGTAAAACCAGTGTTGACATTATTTTGATCAATTGACAACCTGGATTGAAGCATGTCCCTAACTCTAATGACACTTATCTATGAGCCAACTTAAGTCATAGGCAAATATCTTAGAAGTCCCAAAAACCAAAAAGAAGAAAAAATTGTTGAGGTCAGACAAAGCTGTAGATGTTGCAACGAGTCAAAACTTGAACAGACAGACAGGCACCCTAAGATAATTATGTATAAACCAGAGTGCACTCAGATGTATCTGGCTAAGTTGAGTTACAATAACCCTTTCACAGTTTTAAATTTATAACTATAAATAGACTACTCAGAATTTTTCAGGTCAGTTAACCGAGATCTCTTGCAACAAGTATCAGAAGGAATAAAAACATTTTATACCTGTCAAAGCAGAGGCAATTCATAAGATGGGCCCTATGCTGATGGTTACCTGATTGAAATACCCAGCGATACAAGTTTCTCATTGCTGCTTTGATAGCCATAGTTGTTTGATAGCTGAGAGCCATGCTGCTGTTTTAATAGCTATATGTAACCGTTCCCTCTAAAGGCAAAGACTGTCAAGGGTAATTTTGACTACTTCCAGCATGAAGGAGGGTACATTCCAGGTGTGGGTGTAGAAAGAGACTAGGTGGAACTCTTTTCAGTGAAGTATGTATTCCAAACTATAGGAGAAGGCCTGCAAAGGCGTCTACCTGCTACAAATGTCTACCTATGGCCCGAAGGTGCTGCTGTCTATCGCTCTTGCTCTGTTCCCAATTTAAAGCATCTCTTGGACTTAACCTCATTCAGCACCAGCAGTGGTACACTGGAGGTACAAGGAAGTGGCCAGCACTGGATTAGCCACTCTCATTGTACCTGGGCCCCCTTCTCCTGTGTTCCTGTGACCCTCAGACCATATGTAGTTACAGGATTTTTCTTTCAGAACCTCAGCTAGCATATCTCTGAGAATGGTGGCTGGCCTGGCACAATGTTCTGGAGAGAAACTGAGACAGAAAACGGGCAGTACTCTTGTGACCAAGGCTACAGCTATCCCCTAATACCTGTTTCTGTTAGCTGTTGAAGAGTGTGTTGAAATTTGGCCAGTCAGGAGACGTATTTTAGAAAGGCATCTGTTAGACATCTATCAAAGGGAAAATCATTAGTGAAAAGTGAATCACCTATACATTGTAGGATGGTGACATGGTAAGATTTAAAACAGGCCAAGGCATTGGGCAAATACTTGTTCAAAAAGATGAGGACTGTTTCTTGGCCCAAAGAAGGTGTGAACAGAAGGTAATTCTGACCATTTTCCCTTTCTCTTACAAGTCTAGTTGCAAAATAGTATCATAATCAATACTTCCCTCTGCATTCTATTTTATCTCTAGTGGGTCAGCAGGTCTTGTGGATGAATATGAACTCTTTCTCATACATGAGGGTGGAACAAATTCCACCATTTAAGAATACATTTGATACTGACTTCTCCCTGAACAAGGGAAAATACACATCCCTTTTAATCTGTGGTTGGTTTGATGTGTCCCTGAGGTGACTTGCTCTGGAGCAAGTAGGTGCTATCTGGGGAGCGACCACAAGATGTGTCTGGATGGACTCTCCACTCTTACCAATGCAGAAACCTACTTTCTTTTGAAACTCAAATTTCTAATCCCAAAGTATGTTTCTAAAAGCATAAGCTACAACTGATCCCTGCTATAATGGCCATGTTTGAAGAAGGTACAATGGCTAGCAGAATTAAACCAATGACTAGGAGATCTGAATAAGTGCTTTCCAATTTTTTGAAAGAGAGTGTGGTGAGGAAAAGGGCACATTAGAAGTGGTTGGAGCACTTCCCCCTGAAAAAAGTTCCCTTCTAGAGATAGACAGAGGAAAGTAATGGCTCAAAAAATCCTGCGATCGGCCCAACGGCCAAGAAGTCGCTGAGGCATTTGTTTTACCTACCTAATCACCTAGGCAATCTACCTTAGCAGCAAGACAAGGTTGTGTGTCACTTAAAAATCTACTCTACATATTTCTGTCTCTATATGTACAACACACTTATGAAACTCCTGGGTTAAAACTTGTACTCATTGTCTGGCAGCCACAACTTACATATTAGTGAAAGTATTTCCTTTCTCTACACACATAAATGATAAGAACCAGACTTAGAGGGAGACACAGCCAGGAAGTTAGGGCCTTTTTGAGAGTATGAGGGAATGAGATACTCCTGAACTGAATATGTTTTGGTCCCATAAGTATAATACTAAAGAAATAGCTCCTTCTAATGTTACCCAGAACTCAGTTCTTTCTACTGGGTCTCAGCCTTCAATACCCTGTACCTGTTGGATGGGAAATTGTGCCCAGACCTCTAGGCAGGGACATTGCCTTCGTGCATTTTTACCAAGTTGGGCAAAATTCTGGTGCCTTATCTGACCCAGAAGTTAAGTATGTGTTTCTTATCTAAGGTCACTTTCTTGTCTTCAGTGTTAACAAATATTAATTTTTTGGTGGGCTCAACTTGAAAGTTCTTTGTAACTGGATAGGGAGGAAAGGTTCAAACAGATTGTGACTACAATCTTTTGAGAGTCTCTCCTCTTTCTTCTGATCTTTAGAGGAAACATGCCTCCATAAAAAGGGAAAAGACAGCTGGGCATAGTGGTGCATGCCCGTAATCCCAGCTGAGGCAAAAGGATCACTGCACGTTTCAGGCTATCCTGGGTTACAAAGTGAGTTCTAGGCGAGCCTGAACTGTATAGTGAAACACTATCTCAAAAAGACAAAAACATGGGAAAGTACAAAGTGACAGGAAAAGATCAGAGCAAAGAAAGTCTTCTCTTCTCATTCTTGCTGCAAGTTACTGAGACAATTTGCCCATGAGTCATAATGCTAAGCTTGAAAAGGCAAGAATGAGGGATCTCAAGAGTTAAGACTGCCTCCTCACCAGTGGAAGGTCAGACCAAAAATGAAACTGAGGAAGAACAGGCTAGACATTTTCCCCCATGAGCATGACTGTCTCTATGTATATTGTCTCCCATGCTTAAAGTCAGCAGCTGCGCTATTGCAAAGTAGCGGCTGAGGCAGCCCCAAATTTATAGAAGGAATTTATATTTCCTAAACTACATTGTACAGCATTTTATGAGCTCACCTTTGGGTTGGTATCAAAGTCCACTAGAGGATGTTCTATCAGTACTCTTTCTTAGTGCCCTTTTAATAAGACAATAACCCCAACAGCCAAATATGTCAAACTGGTCAAGCAAGGAAGAACAGCAAATCCAGCAACTACTAAGTCCATCACAAAACAGGAATCCACAACCCTACCAGTAAAAAGAAAATGTCCCACTGAAGAAACATCATAATCATCAAACGTTCTTGATTTAAATTTATCATCATTTGTCAAAAAGCAAGGCATAAAAAGACATGCATAAAAGACAAGGCCTAAGCAACTGGCAAACAAGTTTGACAATTTCTGATTACCCAGATGAGTCACAATCCAGCAACTGTGCAACCAGAGCAGACTCTTATCTCCTTCCAATTATCTCACAAAATGATATATGAGAAGAGACGTTCATGTTATCTACCTAATCACCCACAAATGATATATGGGAAAAATGTGTAACTCCCAACCTGTTAGATATCAGATGCACCAAGTTTGTGTTCCCTAAAATCAAAGAATGAATTCTACAGAAAAATGGAAGTTAAGAAGAGGAAAATTATTGAGGAATAAGAATGGGGAATAGGAATAGCTCCTGAGAGGCAGGAAGGGTCCTCAATGCATCACCCTTGATTTCATTCTTTTGCATATGGACAAACAGTTCTCTCAGTACATTCTTTGGGAATACTATTGTTTCCCACATTTGAATGATATTTGTGCTTCTTGATGGGAAGGACATAGAAGAGCATCCCAGACATGCTTGTTCAGGGAAGTAACCCTGATAATATTTAGAACCATGGAGTCCTTTGTTTCATCATGGTGTTCACATTGATTTAGATGCAGTCCAGGGGAAGGAAGGGGCACGAGAAGGTGGCTGTTTGTATGTGACAGTTACCACGTTTGCGTTACCTTCAGGGAGTCCCATTTATGGGCATCATGATCTCTGAAGCAGAGAAAGGTAGCCTCCTGGTAGGACCCTCATGAAACACAGGCATCAACATGGTCCAGGGAAGGAGCTAAATGGGGCCACAGCCTCACTTCCACCTGCATTAGATTTAGGATGCTGGACCAAAGCTGACACCTAAGTGTCACATGTCACTCCATACTTTGCACAATTCTCTTCACACCATGATGCTCAGATCTGCAGAACGCTGGGACCTAGAGACCATTTTTAGGGAGGTAGGGCAGATGTGTCTGATTCCCACTGGATATGAGGTCGTGAGATCAAAACCTGCTCCTGCTCCTCACTCTCCATCAGGGACAGAGTGCAAGAAGATGGAGCAAGATGTGGGAGTTGGGATGGGAAGAGCCTACAGCTATCCCTGCTGGTCCACAGTGTTAGCATCAGGACAGCAGTGGCTGGCCTGTCCCCCTCCTGGGCAGTGCCTGCTGGAAAAGTCCTCCTGGGTTTGCAGAGGCTGTGATTGAGGGAGATGACAATGCTGGCATGTCACACATTTGTAGTGCTGCTCACCCTTGTCAAGACTCGGGTTCTCATAGAAATGTTTCCCTCTGCCTCCATGGTGCTGGGAAATGTGGGGAAGGAGAAGAATTTGGGGTGTTATGGGGAGAGCTTGGGGCACACCCTGCCTGCTATGGCTCTCCCATCCCAGGGGTGGTTCTGACACCTAGAACCTATGATTCCAGCAAGGGAACCATTGGCCGCATCTGGTCAATTCTGGACCTGGTGGTGTCTCTCAAAAGCTTCCAGTGGCCATGGTGCCAAGGTCCCCACCCACCCATCCACAGAGAGCTGGGTAGGTCAATTAAAGTAAAGGACAAGTGGGGACCCAGAGAGCCCATGAATCAGAGATACCCAGGAGTCTTTCCAATCACGTTTGCTTTCTCCATCTGTGGTCCACACAGCCTTCACCTACTGTTATCAGACACACTGGGTGCCAACCAAGCATCTTTTGTGCAAGTCGGCCAGTCAAGCTCAGCGGATGGTCTGGAAGGCCAGCCTCTGCCCACTGGTGGCCTGATAACAGTCACCTCCAGGATGACCCACTGTGACCGGAAGTGTTGGGGTGGGAGACGTTTATAACGGATCCTTCAGGGAAAAGGGAGGAAGCAGAGGCTATGGCCTCCTGAAGGGGCACTTTATCCCCTGACTGGTGTCTCCTTTGTCTTTAGGTCCAGCTTCGTGGGTGTCTTCTGGACTGAAATATATCTGTTTGTGGAGAAAATGATGAAAAAGTTTACAGAGTACGCTTCCCCATGCTACAGATGCCCAGGAAATCCATTAGACCTGGTGGGGTCCCTTGGGTGGGGGTACCAGCATGACAGGGCAGGAAATGGGACAGAATGCACTGGCCCCTGGTTCTCAGCAGTGTGGCTGCCTTGCTGGGAGCCTGAGTACCCTCAGGGGTATGACCTGTGCTCCAGAACCCCCAAGCTGGGAAGGAAGTCAGGACAGACAGATGAGAAACTGAGTACTGACAACTGGATACAGGATGTTAAGGGTCAAAAGAAAAGGACAGAGAATGTGCCAGGAAGGTTAGAGAGGAAAGGTAGCATTCCTAGAGGGATGTGGTTCTGGGCAGCTTCCCAGGGGATGTGGAAAGTGAACTTGACCTTGAAGAAGGATGGAGAAAAGTCAGTGCCACAGCAATCCTCAGGGTGACCCCTTGTGTGTGGGCTGTGTAGGTTGAGGAGTGAGGGTAACTCAGAAGGGCTGGAGACAAATCTTCCCAGGCTGCCTGGGGCCAGTGTCACAAGGATTTCCTGTGCCAGGCTGAGGAGGGGTTGAGCTTTCTCCTGTGAGCCCCAGGAAGCCATAGAAGGCTCATGGGCAGGGCAGTGATGTGGCTGAGGTCATTCTCCAGGAAAAACAAACCCTGGCAACTGTGGGTGAGCAGAGCTTGGAACCACAACCAGAGCAGCGGGCAGCTCAGCCAGGGAGGCTGCAGCCACTTTGCCAAGGGTGAAAGGTCCTGGGCTGACTGCAGGCCAGGGACAGGAAGGGGAAGTGTGAATGGTGCCCAGAGGGAGAGGGATTTCCTGAGCTGGAAGGAGGAGGAAATGGAGGAAAAGGGGAAAGGGGTGAGGAGAGGAAGAAGATGACTCCAGAAGACAGGCCAGGGAGAACAGAGGTCCCATGAGGGTCTGTCTTCTGGTGGAGAAATACATAAAGTACAGTTATTTATGCTGCAGACTCCCTGCACATCCATTAGACTTGGTGAGGTGCCTTGGGTCGAGGCCCAGAACCCAGTGTGACTGGGCAGGAGAGGGGTCAGGGTGCAGGCCAGTGGGAAAGAAGCCCAGTGAGGCATGTGGGTATCATCTTGTCTATGTAGTTTGTATACTTATGTGAATGTGCACACGAGTTTGTGTGTGTGTGTTGTGTGTGTGTCTATGTGCACATGTGCATGTGGGGTGCTGGAGCACAGGAGAAGGCCTGAAGCCATCCTGATTTTCTTCCTTGCTTGGGATCATTCATCTCCATGGGCTTCAGAATCCTTCACTAGATTTATTCAATTCATTAGTGTCTCATGATGTACCTCAAAGTGAAAGTAAAGAGGTGGCCAGGCAATAATTTGGCCCAACCTCTTCCTCAAGTCTGGGTGACGCATGTTGGTACATGTGCGACTTCTCACAACCCCTGCTTCCTCTCAGCCCGATCCTACGCATATCCTTCATCACCTACTCCTGTAAGGGCAACATGATTTTGCCACCCACTTCTGACAGGTAGGTTGTCTTGGTCTTTCATGCACTACTGGGACTAATACCTCACAGATAGATGCAAAGGAGCAAACTGTTTGAGCTCACCATTTGTAGAGGTTTCAGCCAATAGTTGGCTGGCTCGAAAGCAGGGCAGCATAGAAGGGCACACAGAAGAGAAACAGCCCCATGGCAGGCAGGGAGCAAGGAAGCAGCAGGTTCCCTCTCCCAGTGTCACACCCACATTATCAAGCCACCCTCCCACAACCCCACCTATGAGCCCGAGGCTTTAGGGGCATAGCTAGGCACAAGCCATAGCACAGATGCTGACTCAAATCCCAGTGCAGGTCTGGTTTGCAGCCCACAGAGGCAGAGAGCTTCGCTGAGATATCCAGAGGCTCTCTCCAGTGCACAGGGTGGGCTGGGCGGGGGGCACTTTAGTTCCACCGTTGACCTCAGCCTGGATTCTTGTCCCCTGGAGGTTAAACCTGTGAGTTCAAAATAGGCTGGCTGCAGAGCCTCTGAAGACAAGTCACACTCTGCCCTGACCTAGTGCGGCAGGGACCAGGGGAAGAGGTCCAGAGGTGGATCCTAGTCACAGCATTCCCCAGGGACTGCTGAGTGCTGGCTGGTCTGGATGCCACAGGGAGGCCTAAGGAGTAAACATGTGGGGAGAGAATGTGGCCCAGTTGTGCCTAGAGGTCAGGATACCCCAAGTAGGGTTTCTGGGGAGGGGTTGACAATCTGGGAGTGAGGGGTCACCTTGGCCACAATGCCAAGGAGACTTGTACCATGAAGAGCTCTGAGGAGAGGAAGAAGGGCCCCTGGAATTATAGAGGACCTGCTATGGGGACCTGGAGAGAAGCCAGGGGCTGAGTGAAGCAGGAGAAGCCCACTCCCAGGGTTGAAGGGTGGGGGCTCCAAGGCCATGTGAGTTGGCCCAGGGCAAGCTGACAGGAGGAGCAGGGAGAGGCTGCCTCTGTGGGCACACAGGAGTCCTGGGCTGGTGTGTGCTGTGCTGAGGACTGGGAGACACCTGCTTGGGCATGAGCGATGGAGCAGCTGTTGGGTAGTTGGCTAGGCAGGGCACAGGGCAGGGGCTGGGCTGGGCAGGACAGGCTGGGCCTCCGTGGGAAGGATTAGCCATGGCTTCTCCTCCCAGGCAGGGATATGTCCAGGGCCCTCAACCTGTGCACACAGGGTCCCTACTCTGGGTGGCCTTGCTGTCCAGGCTCAGTCTGTCATCCTGGATCAGCCTGAGCCCAGCCCTTCTTCCTGTGCCAGTGCTGCTACCAAAGCCAGAGCCAGGGCTGCCTGCTCCAATCAGCGCTGTCTCTAACAGCCCCCGACAGTGGCGTCCCCACCTTGGCCTTCAGTGTCAGGGCCACTGAGGTCCTTGGTCTGCACTGCTCAGGAAGGAGCCTGGATCCTTCCTTTGGTGGGTAAGGGAGGGCCACGTCAGGGTTAGTGGGGACAGTGCAGGGCAGGCTGAGCTGGTGATCTGTGGGACCAGACTTTCTTGCTAGAGGACGGTCTCATGCAAGACATCTTCAGCTTCTGGTCAGCATCAGGTACTTGGCTTCCCCTGCAGCCCTGGACTCAAGTTGCATGTCCCTCAGTCCCATCCTCTCCAGGAAGTCTCTGGGGAGAGGGTCCCCCATGGAGGAATATCTGAAAGCCAGTCACTCATGTGAGATCTCTGTGAGCTACCCCACCTGATAGAGGCCTCAGCAGGCTGGGGACAGAGAATGACACAAACCTGGCAATGACCCTGCATAGAACTGGATGAAAGGGCGAATTACTCACATCTCCCCTTCTACACTGTCAGTGGATAAGGCTGTAGAGACAGGTAGTGGTCAACCTTCTTCCTGTCCTCCTTTTCCATCTTTTTTTCAGAGAAGAAATTCGGAGGGGTCTGAAGAGACTAAAGTACAGTATCCCTGCCGGTTTCCAGAACCTGGACAGAGGGTTTCAGAAGGTTAGGATGGAAAGACCATGAGGGTCAGTGCTTAGCCCAGTTCCTACTGCTCTGCACCATCTCACTCTTCTCTCCAATGAATCTTCATTTCTTTACAGGCAAATTTACAAATTGAAAGAGACAAGTCTGGAGGTGAGCACCTGCCTTCCTATTCAGGGCAGTTTGATGGAGCCAGCTTGCCCCTCCCCTGGGGGGGCTCTGTGTGTGGACCCCAGAGCTCCCCAGCCTGGCTCTGGGAACCTATTGACCCCTCCCATCCCATCCTGCACTCTACAGTGGGCACAGAGCCGGCCAGCATGGTTCTGACAGGACAGGAGGCCCTGGGGGTCCACACAGGAGGCTTGGTCATGCCAGGCTCCTGGACCTCACTGGGCCCCATGTGCAGAAGGAGAAATCCAGGGCCTGAGAAGTCTGAGTAACAGTGCGAAGAGCCCATGCTGAACCCAGGGCCAGACCTTCATCCTTTTCTCCATTCCCATCTTCCTTTGGTCCCCTGCTCCTGCACCTGCTTCTCTGACCATGCAAATGGCTGTGTGGCCCTGGATGGATGGCCCTCTGCTCTGTAGGCTGGCAGCTCTGAGCAGGCATGGTGGGGGTGGGTGGGGACAGCACTGGAGAGGTATGAGATTGTCCAGGATCCTACCCAGGAGTCCTGCGCAGCTGGGCTGCTGTCCCAAGCAGAAGCCCACAGGCTGTGCCTGCAGCAGGCATGGGTGCCACCCCTTCCCTGGGCTGTTCAATAGGCGGGGCTGCTGCTGTTTCCTGTGCCTAGGATTGGGCAGAGCCTAGTGGGCACATGGCTGGGTTACCATTAGGGCAGAAAATGTGCATTCTGGGGCCAGGAAGGGTCCAGTCTGTCTATTGAGGCAATAGCTCTGGGGGAGGTCCCCATGTCTTTCTGGAATCTCTGCCTGGCGGGTGCTGGGATCTGGGAACCTGTGCCAGCATCCCCAGGTTAGGGGAGCACCTGGCTCACCTGCCACGGGGAGTGGTGTTCTCTGGGAGCCTGCAGTGTCCCTGCTCCTCTGCTGGGTTCTCCTGTACCTTGTTCAACAGGCCCCTCCTTGTGTGTTCTGCAGCCCTCCAGGGTCCCAGTGTAATCATCCCTGTGATAACCAAAACTCTGGAGGAGAGCGTATACAATGAAACAAAGGCGCAAGTGAGTCTGTCTGTCTTGCAATATGCTCCATTTTATATATTTTGGTGATTTTAGCTTAACCCCATTCTTCTCTTAGATTTACAAGTCTCGGCTCTTGGGGGCGTCTGTTTACCCTGTGGGTGTGGGTGACGTTGACAGAAATCAGGTAACTCGGCTGAGATGACCTGGGGCCCTTCTGACTCTCCACTGTCCCTAAGGGTCAAGTGCAGAATATGTCCTGGCTTGGGGTGTCCTGGTGCTTCCTTGAGCCCCTGCCTGGGGACCAAGCCAGCTCCTCTCTCTGTAGTTACTAGGATTCTCAAAGTATGAGAAAGACCTGTTTGAGGCGAAGAACGGGTACCAGGACTTGCGGAAAATTATAGATGCGGTGAGCAGTTGGTGTGAGCAAGGTGGGTCGTGTGTCACTGGTGCCAGGTGCTCACCTTCCTGCCCCTTCCTCCTTTCTGTCCCAGCTGGCTGACAGGACCTGTCCTAGAGTTCCTGTGTTGGACAATAACACTGTGTGTGCAAGAGGTAGGAAATCACAGCTGCCACTACAGGCAGACAGGTGTGCCTGGTTGTCCATGATGTGTGTGTGTGTTTGTGTGTGTGTGTGTGTGTGTGTGTCTGTGTGACAAGTACAGCCCTGGTGACAGTGCATTGTGTATTTGGGTCATGTAATGTATATGGGGGTGTGTGGTGAATGCCTCTTTTGTGATGTGTGTCCTACGTATGTGGTGGGTGATGGTTTTGTGTACGACTGTGTGAGGGGATTTTGTATTGAGTATGTGGTATGTGGTAAGGATTTGGGTATATCTTTGCTTGCATGGAGTATGTGTGGGATGTAGGGAGGTGTGTGTGTGTGTGTGTGTGTGTGTGTAGAGATTGTACAGTAAAGTGATTGTATAGTAATGTGCACTGGGTATATATGTCATTGTCCAGTGATGGGGATGATGTATGCTATGGGGTTGGTTCTGTATGTGTGAAATTAGGACTGACTTATGTCACAACAAAAAGCAAAATTATGAAGATAGAAAAAGTATACATTAAAAACCCTGGAGGAAACACGGTCAGTGGAATGGAGGAACTTTTCAACAGGCCAATACAGACACGGCAGCCAGGGCTTAGCCCAGAAAGGATGGGCAGATCTGCCATTCGAAATATAAATACTTTCCACATCCCCAAATGGGAACGGACAGAGGCCGTCACTGCTAGGACAAAGCAAAAGTTTAACACAAACATCCAGCACTGTGAGAGGCAGAGAGGAAACCCATGCCTGAACCAGCAACCACATCCACAGCCAGGCTGCACCTTGCCCCTGTGGAGAAAAGGCAACGCCTATTCCCAGGGCTGGAAGTGACAAAGATGACCCCAGTCCAGCCCAGACCCCTGCCTCTGTGCACTAAGGACACTTCCTAGTGGTCTAGTGGTGAGGCCACCTCTCTTTGTCATGGGTGCTGTGTGTGCAGCCACGGTCCTCACATGGCTGGCTTCTGACGCATTTGTGGAGAAAGACGTGGAAGTTCAGTTGCTTCCTCCCACAGGTGACGGCTGGACACTAGCTTCTGTTTCCTTTCTGGGAGGCACCATGGCTGCAGGGTATGGGCAGACGGAAGCGTGCTCACTTCTGGGCTCTCCACCCATGGGCCAGGGAGGAGGGCAAGATACCAAACATATGGGCCACAGTATGGCCCCAGTGGATAAAAATAGCACTGTGATGACATTGGAGGATGGAGGGACAGTGATGACATAGCAACAGGACATGGGTAGGAGCTGAGGACGGCACCTGGTCTGGACCTGTCACCCTGAACCTCAGCTCTGCACACCAAGCCAGTCTGATGTTGGGCATGGTGGGGGCTGCGGTGCTAGGGTGGAGATGGGTGAGGGATCCTTCCTGGGCTCTTTCCTGTTTCTGGTGTGAAACAGCTCAGCCATGCAGCCCAACTGGCCTCTACACATCGCCGATGTGTGATGACACATAGGCCCTGACGTCTGGGAAACCAGACAAACCGCAGGTGAGAATGGCAGCTGTCACTGCTTCCTCCCAGCCACAGAGCTGAGGTGGCAGGTGCCCCTGGACACCAGCTCTGCCACGGACCTACTACACTGCTGGCCGTCCTGCACAGAGCTGCCTCACACAGAGTGACAGGGCCTTGGGGGGAAGCCGAGGCAGGAGCCAGGCCCTAGGTGACACAGAATAGGCTGGGTTCTCAGACTGGCATGTGGAACTAGTCCATGTGCAGGGACTAAGGAAGAGGCTGCTGCAGACTGGATCCTGAGCTAGCTGACCTGGGGTGCCCCAGGCCCATGGGACAGGAAAGAGCCAGGTCTGGGGTAGGGAGCCAAGGAATTTGTCAGGCCAAGGAACTGGGAGTTGCAACTGCAAGACCTGCAGGAACCCAACTTGGGTTCTGTGAGGCCACCTAGCTGCCCTCTCTTGTCTCCTGTATCTTGTTTGAGGCACAGTGAGGGCCACGCTGGTGGAACGAGGGGCTTGTGGGTGCATAGAGCAGCAGGCTGTGGTCCCATGGGCCAGGAAGAGGCTGTGGTGTGGACCGAGGTGTGGACATTTGTCAGGGCCCTGCCTGGCTGGGACAGGGGCTTCCTGTCTCCCTACCATGGCCCTGAACCAGGGGTCTAGAGTGGGAGCCATGAAAATTCAGGATGTGAGGCCCTGGCTGAGGTGGCCCCTGAAGTGGGTGTCTGTCACTGTCTTGTGGTCAGGCATGGTGGGAGGAGAGCTCCCAGGTGTGCAAGGCAGGTCCCCCTGCATCTGCATGAACCCTTGGAGACAGCAGAGTTAGATTTGGCCTGGGGGAGGCACAGATGTTCAAATACTGCTGTTGCCTCTTAGGGACCCTGGGAGCTGCCCTGAGGGTGAGAATTGTGAGCTATGGGTTAACAGTGACCATAGGGCCTAGCACGCCCTCACTCGTGCATTGCAATGTATCTTTGCAGAATACTATGAATTCAAGGCCAACATTTGGGATTTGAATCCCAAAACCAAAAAGGAGACAGTCTTTTGCAGATTCAAGTTTAATAGCACCACTCACGTTGGTAAGGAGCCCCTGTATGCCTCCGTCTTTCACCTCCTAATCTCTCTACCCTTTCCTCTTGTGGCTGAGAACCCAGCTGTTCCTCACTGCTCCTGGAGGACACCACAGTGTTCCAGGCAGTGTGGACAAGTGGGAAAAGGAGCTTGGCTGGTGGTGCTCACCTTTCTATGGGCCTGCAAATGTCATAAATCTCCATCATTCCATGAACATGGTAGAGCAGGCTACTTTCCTCAGGAAAGTTGGTTTTGGGGCTGGGCTGCCCTGAGGGAAGTATCTGTCCCACCCCATCCTCAGCTTCTTCCCTTGAAAGGTGAAGACCCAGGCCCTGACCCTGCTGGTGAGTGGGCAGTAGCACCTATACTGGGAGCCTGGCCAGCCCCCAACAGCTGCACTTACCTGGGTTGAGAGGACGTCCTGAAATTCAGGCTAGGCTTCACACGGACTACATGGGCATTCCCTTCTAAAACACTTTTTTCTCCCCAATGCATAGCCAAGATAGTGGCCACATCACACCTATACAGAAATGGTTAATATTTTTTCTTTATGTATTATTTGGTCATGCTTGGGTGTCAGTTTCCCTCTATTAACGGAAGTGGCCTTAGGAGCACGTAGTCCCTCCAGGCTGCCACTGGGGCTGGCATGATATGGTCCTCCAACAAAGGCCTGAGCACAGCTGGACTTTCTGTGTCCTCTAATTTCTACCTATTCCCGGGGTCACTGCTTTGATTCAATCATATCATGTTCATGCTGTCTCATTCCAGGGCCCCTGGGGAAAGCCTGGCGACTCTTCTCTCTAGGGTTGGCTCTGGGCCACCTCTCCTCCTTCCTCTGAGTCTGGGAGCTATTGCAGCCACATTCCACTAGGGCAAGGCTTTTTGGGTTCCATTGGCCCTGCTAGCTGCCAAGTGGCTTGGGTGTGAGCCAGCCCTTCTCTGGCAACATGAGGGTTATTCAGTTCCTGTCTCAAGTCCTCTGCCAAGTGCCCCAGCTACAGTAACTCCTCAGAGCCTCCAAACAGCCCCACAGCAGCCACAGGTTTGGATGAATAACCAGGTGCAAGGAGATGAGTGAGTTTGCTCATGGCCTAACAGGGCTGTGTCAGAATTAGAAAGAGGACCTAGGAAATGAGAGGACCCAGAGAGAGCCTTCTGCTCAATGAGATCATGAGGAAGATAGGGCACAGGCTACCCCCAGGAAGGGGGTTCAGATACTCCCAAGAGGTCCTGCTCTTGGGGGGCCTCCTGGAGGTCCTTGGCTTTCGCCCAACAGTGATCAGGAACACAATAGGTCAGGAGATGCATGCTGCTGTCCTGGGACCGCCCAGATGGCTATACTGTAGTTGGTGGGTGGCAGGGCAGGAAGTGACCACCCATGGCAGTATGATGTGGCAGGGATTGATTTCTTGGTTTGTAATTTCATTTTACTCTCAAAAACACTGGCGTGCCCCTATAGAAAATAGAAACGAAGAAGGCAAATGAAGCAGTCAATATAGCCATATGCTTTATGGTTTCTGCCTTTGTTATATTATTTTAAAGTAAGATGGCAACCAAAATACTCAGTGTAATGACTTAATCTTGGCTTGAAAACTTCTCCCAGCAGCCAGGCTATGCTGGGCCTTGTGCCCACCCTTACCCAGGGTCCCTACCTCAGTAGAGCACATCCGGTCCCTTCACTTCCGCACATTATGATGTCTGTGTTACCTCTTTGAGACAATCTTTCCAGCGTAATCAGACCTGAATTAGTCCATTTTCTCATCAGTGGGGCACAATATCCAACGCCTACATTCGAAAATTAAGGGATGTTTAACCTGGCTCACAGTTCAGGCGATACAGTCCCTAGTTAGCTGGATTAAAGCAAAAGCATCATGGTGGACAGGCATGGGGAGGAAAATTGCTCACGTCAGGGCAGCCAGAAAGCAGAGAGAGTGAAGGGAAGAGCCAAGGAGGAAGATATCTCCTAATACAACATTTAGGAGTCCATGGGTGAATTCACTGATGAGTTATGTGTCCTCATGCCCCTCCCATCACCTTCGAAAAGCTCCACCATTGAACCCATGAGACACTGGGAGACCTTCTAGGTCTACACCATAACACTGACCACTCTACCACCCTTACAAGCAAATCCTTCAAGTGTTTCCGGTCAGTCCTCATGCTCCGTATCCAGAGGACATTGAGCGGTTCAATAACACATGGTTAATATGATGATGGAGTTGCTCCACATGGAAAAGAATCATTTTGTGAGCATTAGCACTGACCTAAAGAAAAAGAAAAAAGCAATAGAAATTACTTTATATATAGAATAAAATTTTAATTATAAGAGAATTTTAGATTTTGAATCATATGTCTTCATAATTTAAAATTATAAATTAAATTTAACTATGTTTAATTGAACAAATGATATATAGTAGAAAACAGGGCATACACAAAAGATAAAGAATAAATGTTTGCCCTTATGAACAAGAGAAAAGTAAGGTACTATTAGCACTCTTAAATAAACCAAAAAAGTTTAATTTTACATGAATGTGATTTTGAAAGATGGTGGAGTGGGATGTGAAAACCACTGGGTTCCCTGTGTGGAGTTTTGTGTCTGTGTGCTCTATAGCTGCAGTATGCAGTGGAGACCCCTAAGCCTTGATATTTCTCAACAGACAACAAGCTTGTTTTTTAAAAAATTAAAGAACAATTCTGAACCTAGTTGTTACCAGGGAACCTTCTCCTCTGCATGTCCCAGGAGCATGGTCCTCTTCTGGGCAGGGCAGGGCCCTGTGCAGCCACTAGAACAGGAGGGATGGAGGGAGGGTGGGAGGAAGGGAAGGAAGAAAGGGAAGATGGAAGGAAGGAAGGAAGGGAAGAAGGAAGACAGAAAAATCACCCATCACCCCCATTCCATCTGCGGGCTGTCCCAACTAGTGATAGCCCAACCTGGTCCCTATGGTCAAATTCTAGTGTCACCCTGGATCCTCTCAGCCCACCCACACCCAGCTCCCCAGCCAGTCTCACAACACTGACGTTCCCACATGTCCAGTATCTGTGCACCCACAAAGACCCGTTGCACCAAGACGAAAAAACAACCCTCACCTGGGCTCCCACCTCCTGGCTCCCAACCTGCCCTCCTCAAAAGCTCTTCAGTTCCTGCCCCAGGGCTTGGCACCTGCCGGGCACATGGCCTAGACCCTGCTCCCTCTCATTGCTCCTGGCTGCTGCTGCTCTGGTTGGGCACAGCTCAGATACCCAGTGTTCAGGAAGAGCTGACTTAACTGACCTGGCCCCCAAGTGCAGGGGAGCAAGACTTGCATGGGAACTGGAAGCTCCTGGCACCTGCTCTCAGGGTTCCACCCACATCCTTGGGGTTCCCACCTCCCACACCACATAGCATGTGTGATCCAGTTCCAGGCTCGGCACCCTTTCGGTGCCAATATTTCACTGTGTCCTGAAGAGCAGCCATATCTCTCAAAGGTGGCGCAGGTGGCCAGTCCAGCATCCAGGCCTCCTGCCTCCCTGTCCCTTCCCCTGCCTGTTGAGACCCAGCACCATGCACCTGCCTTTTGTGCTGCTCATGTTCAGTGTTTTGCTCTCTGTCCTTTTGGCTCCTGACACTGGGCCCACTGGGTCCTGGAGTGCAGAGCCCTCACTGCCTCTCCCTGAGAAGGGAAGAAGTTGAGCAGGGCTCTTGGAAAGGAACAAGAGGTGCTGGTCATGGGCCCAGCATTGGCTCTGCTTGCCCAGAGCAAATGGAGAGGACAGAGGAAGGACATGCCCAGACTCCAGGGTGTCCTTCTTTGTAGATACAAGAGCCAGCCGTGTGGAACGCACATTTGTAATGTGTCCTATACCGGTCATAGCGGAGCCTGGACAGTAAGTGCCCATGGTTTGGAGACCTGGGGGTGGCCTCTATTTTGGACCCTCTCATGTTCTGACTATAGGTGCCCCATGCCAGGTAGCACATGTCTGCCTACTCTGGGCTGAGGCACCCTCCACACCTGCCCTTATGGGTGACTCTCAAGGTGCCCAGGGATTCACAGAGGCCTGAGCACTGCAGAGGACAGATGCAGAAGAGGCTGGGCCGGGAGAATTTCCTGGCTAAGACCACACAGTGAGCAATAGAAGTGAGGACAGTGACACCATGCAGACCTCCCTGCTCACTCAGCTATGCCCAGGATGGCACCACGTGCCATGAGGGTGCTCACTGCCTCAGCCACACCACTTGCTGAGGCTGACCTTGCAGTGGCTTGGGGAACCCGCTCCCATGACCCATGTGACTTCCCTCAAGTTTCCCTGAATGTGGGACTTTCAGTGTCAGAGCCATGAGTAGAGCTGAGGGCGCCTCCCCAACCTAGGGCCTGATCCATG
>PVLD010029316.1:0-18231 GCA_004027595.1 Dinomys branickii
AAAACTGAGTTACAGACAAGGTGACATGGAATCAACAATGGTTGTTGCATTACATATTGATAACTTCGAAGTGTATATTCAGGAAAACAGATATAGACATGCAAAATTGATCAAACAAGTAATCATCAACTATTCCTTACAATAAAGTGACCTAAGTCAGTAGTACAACTAAGTTAGATATGCTGCATATACATACATAAAAGTACCACATTTTTTATCCATTCCTCAGTTGGTGAGCATTTGGGTTGCTTCCACGATTTGGCTATTACAAATTACACTGCTATAAACATGGGTGCACATATATCACTGTGGTATGATGTTTGAGTTCTTCTGGAAATATACCCAAAAGGAAAATAGCTGGGTTAAATGGGACCTATATTGAGGATACTCCAGACTGATCTCCACAGTATTTGCACCATTCTACACCCCTACAACAGTGGAGAAGGGTTCCTTTTCCCCTATAGTCCCTCCAGCATTTGTTAGTGGTCATTTTCTTGATAATAGCTATCTTTCTGGGGTGAGATGGAATCTCAGGGTTGTTTTAATTTGCATTTCTCGAATGACTAATGATGTTGAACATTCTTTCATGTATTTAATTGCCATTTGTATTTCTTTATCTGAGAAGTATGAATTCATCTCAGTTGCCCATTTTTGTATTAGGTCTTTGAATTTGGAGAGCCTGATTTTTTAAATTCTTTATATGTTCTAGATAGAAGTCCTTTGTCTGAGGGAGAGTTGGCTAAATTTTTGTTCCCAATTTGTGGGTTTTCTTTTTACCTTGCTAGTAATTTATTTAGATATGCGAAAACTTTTTTTTGGTACTGAGGATCAAACTCAGGACCTTGCGCTTGCCAGGCAGGCACTTACGCCACTGAGCTAAATCCCCAGCCCTCTGCAAAACTTTTCAATAAGATGGCATCCCAGTTGTCGATTCTTTGAAGTATTTCCTGTGCAGTTTGGTTTTTGTTCATGACTCTCTGCCTACCCCTATGTCTTCAAGACTTTTACCTAATTTGTCTTCCAGTAAATTTAGTGTTTCTGTTTCAATATTTAACTTTTAAATCGATTTTGACTTTATTTTGGTGCATGGTGATAGGCCTGGAACTAGTTTTAGTCTTCAGCATGTGGAAAGCCAGTTTTTCTAGCACCATTTATTAAAGAGCCTATCTTTCTTCCAGTGAACTTGTGTGTTGGTTTGGAGGATATTTGTGCAAGGAGAACAATATAATACAGGACACACACTTTATATGATTATTTATAATAGTCACCCAAAGAACGATATACAAAAGAGTGCAGGAAATCTGTCCACACACTAAACCAAAGAATCCAGCTGAGGTCCTGGATCCCATGACAATGTCCTACTGAATATCTAGAGCTCATAACAATGCCTCCCACGAATTCAGCTGGAGGCCTAGAACCCACAACGTCTCACGCAGGCCTGTTTCATGGATCTGTGCTGGGAAGACCCAAAGGTCAGTGGTGGAATCTAGAAAGTCTGTGCCAGCAGGGTGAAGGATCTGTGCTAGCAGGCTGAGGCATCTGCCCAGGAGCCAGGAAGCGATGCTCAGAGGAACCAGAGTTCCCTCGGAAGGTACCACAGCCATCCTCAGCAACAGTGAGGTCCTGAGCTCCTACGATGATCAAGATGGCCAAGTTCCCATCAAAAAAGACCACACAGCAAGCTTCTCCAAGAGACAGTGAACCATCTTCCCCTCCGGAGCCAGGAAGCAATGCTCCAAGTGAGGACCAGAGCTCTCCCAAAGTGAACCAAAGCCATTCTTAGTGCCAGCGAGGTCTCGAGCTCCTCGGAGGATGAAAACAGCAAAGTTCTTCAGGAAAGCCAGCATGACCAACTCCTCCAAAACAACCAACAGCTTCCACCAGCTCCAACAGCCTTTCTCCGCTCTCAACAGCCATAACTTTTCCTTCTTCGGTTCTGCCTCTTATGCTGCTGGCAACGATCCCCAGGTGGGCCTCCCACACCCAGCACCAAGCTTACTCAGTTCAGCTGTGGTTATAAGCTGGCCACCAGTTGTCAATCCACTACAACTTATTTGGCCCCTTTGTCAAAGATAGGGTGGCTGAGTGTGTTTGTGATTGTGGCTGTATTTTCCAGTCTGTTCCATTGATCATCAGGTCTGTTTTTTCATCAGTACCATATTGATTTTATCACAGTGGCCTTGTAGTATAATTCCGAGTCAGGGATTGTGATGTCACCTGACTTGTCTTTGTTGCCCAGGATTGCTCATGCTATTCTCGATCTCTTCCGATTCCAGATGAATTTTAGGAATGCTTTCTGTACATCTGTGAGGTATGCTAATGGTATTTTAATTGGAACTACATTGAATCTATACAACAATTTTGGGAGTATGGCCATTTTCACAATGTTGGTTCTTCTAATTCATGAGCAAGGAATAGCTTTCCATCCTTTGAGAACATCTTTAATCTCCTTTTTCGGAGCACTATAGTTTTCACTGTAAAGATCTTTTGCTTCTTTTGTTAGGCAAATTCCAAAGTATTTCAGTTTTTTTGTATACTATTGTGAAAGGTATGGGATCTTTAATTTCTTTCTCAGTGTGTTTTTTGTTTGTGTATAGGCATGCTATTGATTTTTGAGTGTTGCCTTTGCATCCATCTACACTACTGAATTTGTTGATTAATTCTTGGAGTGTTTTGGTGGAGTTTTGGGGGTCTTCTATGTGGAGTATCATGTCATCTGTGAATAACGATAATTTCACTTCTTCCTTTCATGTCATTATTCCTTTCATTTCTCTCTCTTGCCTAATTGCTCTGGCTAGTGTTTCCAGAACTATGTTGAATAGGAATGGTGAAAGTGGACATCCTTGTCTTGTTCCTGATTTTAAAGTGAAAGCTTTTAGTTTTTGTCCATTAGTACAATGTTAGTTGTTGGTTTGTTATAGATGACTTGGATCAGATTGAGGTAAAAACCATCTATTCCTATTTTCTGTAGAGTTTTCATCATGAATAAGTGTTGGACTTTGTCAAAAGCTTTTTCTGCATCTATTGAGGTGATCATGTGGATTTTGTCTTTGGCTCTATTGATATGGTGTACTACATTAATTGATTTGCATATATTGAACCATCTCTGCATTCTTGCGATGAAAGCCACTTGGTCATGGTGCATAATCTTCTTGATTATTTGCTGAATTCTGTTTGCTAATATTTTATTGAGTATCTTTGCATCTATTTTCATTAGGGATATTGACCTATAGTTCTCCTTTTTGGTTGGATCTTTCTCTGGTTTTGGTATCAGTACAATATTTGCCTACAGAAATGAATTAGGAAGAATTGCTTCCTTTTCACTTTCGTTGAAGAGTTTGAGAAGAATTGGCACTAAATCTTTTCTAAATTTCTTGTAGAATTCAGCTGTGATTCCATTAGAACATGGGCTTTTCTTTGCTGGTAGGTTTTAAATCACATTCAATTTCATTAATTGATATTGGATTATTCAGGGTTTTTATTTCTTCTTGATTTAACTTTGGTAATTCATACTTATCTAGGAATCTGTCCATTTCTTCTGTGTTTTTCATCCTATGGGAGTAAAGATTTTCAAAGTAGGTATTAATGATCTTCTGAGTTTCTATAGGATCTGTAGTGATTTCACCCTTTTCATTCCTTATTGCATGAATTTCAGTTTTTTCTTTCCTTTTTTTTGGATAAGGCTAGTTAGGTGTTTTATCAATTTTATTTATTCTTTCAAAGAACCAACTCTTTGATTCATTAATTCTTTGTAGTGTACTCTTTGTCTCAGTTGCACTACATTTTGCCCTGAGCTTTATAATCTCCTCTCTTCTTTGGGCTTTGGACTTGACTTGTTCTTCTTTTTCAAAAAGTTTGAGGTGCAACATTAGGCTATTTATTTGTTCTCTTTCTGTTTTCGTGATGTGTGAGTTCACTGCTATAGACTTCCCTCTGAGGACTGCTTTCAGTGCATCCCACAGATTCTGGTAAGTTGTATTTACATTTTTGTTTGTTTATAGATACTGTGTAATTTCTTCTTAATTTTATCCATGACCCATTGATTGTTCAGAGGCTATTATTTGATTTCCATGTGTTTTTGGATTTTTTGTGATTTTTTTTGTCATTAATTTCCAACTTAATTGCACTATGGTCAGATAGTAGGCATGGGATGATTCCATTCCCTTGCACTTACTTAAGCATGTTCTATGGACTAGTAGTATGTGGTCTATTTTAGAGAATGCCTCATATGCAGCTGAGAAGAATATGTATTCTGATGTTCTGGGCTGGAACACTCTGTAAACATCTACTAAGTCCATTTGTTGATAGGTTTTGTTCAGTTCTATTATTTTTTGCTGATTTTTTGTCCAGTTGACCTATCCCTTTGTGTCAATGGGGTGTTAAGTTCCCCCATTACAATAGTGTTATTAGTTATTTGGTTTTTCATGTCTATTAAGGTTTGTCTTATATAGTTGGGTGCTCCCTTATTAGGTGCATACATATTTATGATTTAATGGAGAAATGAAACACTTTCATTGAAGAATTTCATGAGCATCAAACCAACCCTATAAAGAGTACTAAAACATATTCTAGAAAGAGATAAAAATGACCACAATTTCAAGAACAACAATAGAAAGAAAGCACCTAGCCGAGAAAACAATTAAACAGATAGTAAAAGTAGGAAACCATAAGCAAGTAAACAGCATGACAAAGACAAGCCAACACATAACAGTTATAACCATTAATGTAAACTGCCTCAATTCACTAATCAAAAGAAGTAAACTGGCAGAGGGATCAAGAAACAAGATCCAACAATATGCTGTATACAAGAAATGCATTTAACTCAAAAGGAAATTCATAGACTGAAAGTCAAAGGTTGGAAAACAATTCTCCATGTGACAGGAACACACAATGGCAGCAGAAGGTGGACCATTGGGTCTGGAATTCCCAGGCAGTTGGCAGAATGCATGGCTCAGATGAGAGTCCCCTTGGGGTGGAATGCTGGCCTTTGGGACCAGGGTCCCCAGGCTGCTGACTAAGGATGTCCAGGCCTTGCGCTGACCCACAATGTCAGCAGAACATGGGGCACTGGATTGGGATCTTCAAGCAGCTGATGGGGTGTACCTGTCTCTTTAAGGCCTCAGATGAGATCCACAATGACTGCTGAGTATGGCCTGCTGGTCCAAGTCCCCCAGGAGGTTGGCTGATGGCACTTGGAATTCAGGTGCGACCCACATGTCAGTGGGGCACAGGGCACTGGACCAGAGTCTTCAGGCAGCTGAAGTGATGGGATGTACCTATCTCTTCAGGGCCTCAGGTGAGATCCACAATGACCACTGAATGCTGGCCACTGCTCTGAGTTTCCCAGGTGGCTGACTGATGTCGTCTGGCACTCACGTACAACCCACAGTAACTTGGGAATGAGAGCACCAGCTCGAGTTCCCCAAGTGGCTGGCTCGTGGTGCCTGGTACTCTAGTTTTAGTATTTTGAGGAATGTCTGTACTGATTTCCACAGTGTTTATACTGGTCTATATTCTCACCAACAATGTAGAGATGCTCCTTTTTCTTTGCAGTCTCGCCAGCATCTTTTATTATTTGATTTCCTTTTTTTATTTTAAAGAAAATAGTACAAAAATAAAACGAACAAAAGCAGAATACAAACAACACAAAGCAAGGCCATTAGAAATGATACAGGGTTTCAAACCAAATGATAGGGATTAACAGTAGTTGTTATATTACATATCGTTATCTTCAACAAAGTTGCTCAGATTACCAGATGTAAAAATAGTAGATTGATCAAATCTTTAAGAGAATAAGAAAATAATAATTTAAAAGAACATTAGAGACAATACATAGTCACACTAGGCAGGATTGTTGGAATTCACCATTGGTTGGTATACTGCAAATATTATTTGATTTCTTGATGATATCCATTCCCTCTGAAGCAATGTAGAGTCATGGTGTTGTTTTAAGTTGCGTTTCTCTCATGGCCAATGATATGGAGCATTTCTTATTTGTATGGATGGGTACGTCCTTGTCCTTGGCACCTCCTTTTCCACTCTGCTTCCTGGTCCCCAACTTTCCTCTTATACCATGCCATTCCTTCCTTGGAGCAAGCTGACCAGAGATTCAGTTCCCTAAAATCTGTGAGCCTAAAGAGATGTAAGTTGTGGGTGTTGGGTATTGTGTCCAGCAATGCAAATGTGACTAAGACAGTAGGTGTGACAGAAACTCTCCTGATATCTCCCTAGATGGGCCTCAGGGTTGCTCACCCACTGGAACAAAGTCAGTGGAAGAATCATGTAAATCATTTCATCTGCTATTGTAGGTTTTTTTTTTAATAGAGAAGCTGTGAAGTTATTGAAAGACTACAGTGAAAACAAAAGAAAATTGAATGCAGAATTTTACAAAAATAAATGAGCTGGATAGAATATGTACTCCTAGGGAGGTCTAACAACTAAGAGGAAACAGAATAGATTTCATCAAGAAAAACTGTTTTGTTGGTGCAGTGGGGTGTCAGTACTAGCTCACATGGGCAAAGAAAAAAACACAAAACAGAGCAACACAAAGCACACGGAGCTGACTGCTGGTTGTGTAGAAGACATCACCCAGCGAAGCCCCAACCCCTTCCCATAACCTCTTGTCACAGACTCATGTTTGGCTTTTGTACCATTTAGTAACCAAGACAATGCCTCAAACTTTAAGGATGAATGATACAATTCATTGATTATTGTAGTAAGTAGATTTTTAAGAATTTTTATTTAGTGTGTGATTAGTTTTATTTGCAACGGAGAAAAAGTAGGATTATAATTCTAAGGTACATATCATGGGGGCTCTGGGGACCTCTGGGTGCTCTTTCTGGGCTAAGAGAGGTGACATGTGGTTGAAGGGTTACAGGATGGCTCTTTTAAAGTACAGGATGGCTCTGAAGAAATCAAAATGGCAATTTCTGCCCAACACTGTTCTCAGGGATAGGTATGTTGCAGCATTCATTGGGAAGAAATGAAGGAGGCCATGCGTGTTTCAGCTCAGTGCTTCTAGATCCATGTCCAGAGCATATGCACTCCATGGAAGGCCCTACACATGAAAAGATGCAGATGATAAAGTGCCTAACCCCAGTGGGCCACAGTCTGCACATCTAAGGTGGGTGTTCTCAAAGCAGGGCCCCTGAGTAGCATCATGAGCAACACCTCTGAACTCACTGGCAAAGGAATTCCCTTGTCTCATCTTAGACCCAGTGAGTCGTAAACTCTACAGATTGTGCACCTGTGCTGGTCACATTGCCTAGAAAATTCTGATGCACCTTGAAGTTTGGGTGCCAGTGATTCATAGCAGGAAGCAACATCAACATTGTTTCATGCAAAGGTTGTACAAGGAATAATCCCTGTCCTCAGGAAGCTCTCAATCTAATGGAGGTCTCAAAATAATAAACAAGTACTTATGTATTTGTTTCCAGTACTGATAGTTGAACTTGGGGTCTGTGCACTGAGCTACATCCCCACTTCTTTTTATTTTTTATTGGAGATGAAGTGTTGCTACATTGCTAAATTGCCTAGGCTGGGCTTGAATTTGAATTCTCCAGCCTCACTTTTCCAGAGTGCTAGGGTTAGTATATACCAAGCAGACTAAAAATACCAAACTGTTTACTCTTTTTCTTGCCTCTGGCATTGATCTTTGTCAATTCCATTCAAAATTGCGAATCTGGCCACATCACTCTTCTGCCTCAAGTTCTTTCATAATTCTCATTTCCCTATAAAGTCCAAAGTTTTCCACCTGGTTTATAAGGTCTTACATAATCTTGTTACCTTCGATACCCAAAGATCTTTGCTTTCTCCCCAGGTCTTTCCAGGTTCTTTAATATGAAGCTTTCCCAACTGCCATTCCCTTAGGAAACTCCTATTCAACTGATTTGAGTTCTTCTCCCTCCAACACAGTTCAAGGGCTGGCTGTCAGCTCTCCCTTCTTCTTCCGCCTCCCAAGCTTGTTGGAGATTTTCTTTGTCTTCACAGCACACTCATACCTGCGTGTGTCCTAGCACTGATACAGTGTGCTGGCATCGCTTCTCCATTCTCTCCCACTTCATCTGATCCTGTAGAGGGGGAAGAGTCCAGCTTCTTACTTCCTTTGATCTGAGCACAGGTCTAGGCATATCATGGTTGTGGAGGTCACACTTATTGAATGGAGGGATTTACTATGAAAGGGTGCGGTTTTTTTTTTTTTTTTTTTTTTTTTTGGCAAAAGAACTTGTAAGGGAAAGCTAGGAGAATTACTTTTCTCCTGTAGTGGACAAGGTCATTCTGTTTAAGGAAACAATAATATTGGCAGTAAATTTATAATTCTGAACACCCTTCAGGCTGTTGTTCTTCCTTGGTACTTAACCTTTGTAAGTCCTTGACATGAATGCAATTATATCAGCCCAGCTGAAACTATTTCTTACCTTCACCAGACTGAGCATAGCATGGGAAACTTCTGTTATAATGTGGATATTGATCTACATTACATCAGTACTAAAATAGAGTCTATTCTCCATTATTCCTGGTGAAGGTACTCTATATTCTATAAAGCCAGTGTGAACATCACATTAGTAAATACTGGAGCATTCCTTCTGGTGTAAGCATAGGATTAGGTCTTTGTGGGCCTCTGGTCACAACACTTTTATAAACCAATTGATGGAAAACCTTTTCATATATATTTCTGTGTAAAGAAATAAGTGCTATAATCATAACTGAAAGAAGCTTATCCTACATGTATACTTTTTATGTAAGGCACATTCTAGCTTAGGAATATAGACAGCACTCTAATGCTACATTTGGGGCTACTCTGAACAGCTAAATCACCAACAAAAGCATAAAAATGTGAGGACCACAGAACTCACTGGACTCTGAGAAGAAAGACGCCTGTTTATAGTCTCCGAGCTGAGAAGGGAAGGCAGAAGAGTCATGTGTGGCCTTAGGTGGGCACACATGTGCTTAGTCACCCCAAATTTTTCCCACTCTGTGCACATGAGAAAATATGTTGCAAGTCCTGATTTTAGGGTTATAAATGTGTATTACTGAGTAGACAAATTCACAATGGCAGAATTTGTGAGTAATGAATATCCACTACTGTGATCAAAATGTTACTGTGTGAACAAAAAACACGGTAAACATTTAAATACAAAATTATTCCAGTGAAGATACATGGACACTGGTCTCCCTCACTGTGCTCTTCTTGCTTCAAACACACTGATGGCACTGTTCCTGCCACTTTCTGAAACAGCTCTGGAAGTATGTTTTGAGTGCATTTTTTGTGGCTGCCTCAATGAGCTGAACTGATTCAACATTTATGGCAATTTCTTGAGAGCTTGTTTGGAGGTTTTAGTGGGGGTGCAGCTGCTCCTACACCCTTGACTGAGGAACAGTCCTCCCCAGTTGGCGGTGCTTGCCCTCTTCCACTGAGCGTGCAGCTTTGGGACGAAACCCTCCTCGCCAGCCAGGTCAGCTGCATCGACCCTGGTGATCAAAAGGATGACAGATGTTGTAGCCAGATCACCCATGCATCTATTTATGGCAATTTCTGTCGAATGAAAACAACACTGTGCTGTGTCCTCCTACATGTTATCCACACAAGTTCCAGCTCTTCTTCAAAATCAACATGATCACAAAGAGTAAACATGATCAAAATGCTTTGAATCCATTCAGGACATCAGGGCAGCCACAACAGCACAACTAATAACACTCAGGACAGAGGACCCCAGAGCTGTTGCCGAAAGTGGCAAGAAGTAGGGTGTGCTTGTGTGCGTCTATAATCCCAGCCCTCAGGAGGCTGAGGCAGGAGGATTACCCCAAGTTTGAGGCCAGCCTGGGCTGCATAATAAGTTCAAACCCAGCCTGAACTACAATAGTGAGAACTTGTCTCAACCCAGCCCCACCAAAAGTGGCAAGAATGGTAAGTAAGTGTGCTCAAAGCAAAGGGGAGTATTGTGAAGGGGATTAATAGCAATGTCTCTTATTATAAATTTTTTAAAAAATTTAAACATTCACCATCTTTTGTGATCACGCTTCTTACATTTAGAAGGTGTGTATATGGGCCAGCATGGGGCATGAAGCACTGATTCGCCCTCCCTGGTAATGACTAAAAAATTGATAGACTATATGAACAAGGCCTTTCCAGGATATGGATGGTTACACGGTAAAGCATGGTGGTTTCTTAGTGACTGGAAGTGAGGAAGAGGAGCACTACGCTCCTTACCTGGGGAGAGGTTGCGGGGGGAGGGTGAAGGGGAACTCAGGAGAACCCAGCATTCTCCGAAAATTGAGAAGGGCCTTAGATTTTGGAGGCCAAAGGAGCCCAGGCTACGTGTAAAGTACTGGAAGGGAGAGAGGTACACTTAAGACAGAACCAGGAAGACATGCAGAGCATTTTCTTCAAGAACTCAGCCAGTAGTAAACAGCTCATGGGAATCAGCAGGAGTAGGGGTGAAACTACAACTCACACGGGATCCATATAGCAGAAATAGTTTTTCTAACTACAAATGCTAAGATAATTCCTCACTTGCACCCCTCACTATGAAAATGTTGATGTATACCATATAAAAATCTTAATTTACACAGAATGGTTTTAAATATTGAATTTGAAAGGCAGCTATTGTCAAACTGGATTGAAAATAAGACTGAACTGTATGTTGATTATGAAGCACCAGCTTGCTAGGCACGGGGGCACACTCCTATAAGAGCAGCACTCTGGGAGGCTGAGGCAGGAGGATTGAAAGCCTTAGCCCAGCCTGAGAAACTTGGTGACTTAGTGGAACCTGTCTCAAAATACAAAGTAAAAGGGCTAGGGTGAAGTGTAGCCCAGCATGAATCCCTGGGTTCAATCACATTACCAAAAGAAGAACAAGAAGGAGGAGGAGGAGAAGGAGGAGGAGGAGAAGAAGAAAAAGAAAAAGAATAATACCGATGCCAATACCAAGACCAACAAAAGACTTGCATGGACAAAGACAGAGATTAGTGAAAAAGAATGGGAAAGAAATCCACATTAACGCTAAGCAAACAATTACTGAATGACTACACTTTCATCTAACACAGTACCCTCCAGAATGAAGAATATTACTGGCATGGAGGACAGTTTCTTAAGGAAAGGTTTGTCAACTCATCGAGAAGATGCACAGGACTACTTTCAAAATACATAAAGCAAAACCTGGTAAAACTGCGAGGGAGGCAGAACTGTACAACTGCAGTGAAAGAGTTCTGTACCCCTCTCTTGGTATTTGATAGAAACAATAGAGAGAAACGTGGTAAGGATGTAGAAGAGTTAATTAAATATCATTTGCCAACTTGAACAGACTTCAGAAAGTACAGTGTCTATTCTCTGCATGCAAGAGTGAAACTTTTTCAAAAAGCAACCGTTTATTATGACACAAAGAATTTACAATGAACTAAGAAGGATTCAAGTAAGACAAATGTCTTTTGACCAATATAATTAAGATATAAATCAATAATAGAGAACTGGGGAAATCTTAACTATTTGGAGACTAAATAACAATGTTCTAAATGACACATAGGTCAAATTAGAAATCAAAAGGGGAAAACAGAAAATATTTTGAACTGAATGAAATTAAATGTACAGTCTTTTATGGCTTGTGTCCAAATGTCCCCCAAAGCCTCATAGGCGAGTCTCTGGGGAGGTGACCGGATCATGGGGGTGGGGTGCTCTCACTGGATTAGTCCACTGCTGAGTTCATGGCTAGCTGTGATGCTGGGAGGTGGAGGCTGGTTGGAGGAGGTGGTTCCCGGGGGCGGGGGGCTGGAAGGGTCTGTCTCCCCACTCCTCCCTGATCTCTGCTTCCTGCAGGCCATGCCACGAACTGTTCCTCCTCCACCATACCTCTTTGCCATGGAGCCTGCCACGTGCGGACTGAAATCTCTACAAACTGTGAGCCCAAATAAACTTCTCTTCCTTAGAGTTGTGAGTGTTGGCTATTGTATCTTAGCAACAAGAAAGTAGCCCACATACAGTCTATGAAAATTGCTAGCTAGTAATAAGTGAACTAGTGATAAGTTAACTAGTAAGAGAACTTTGAGATAAATTTATAGCAGTAACATTCTACCAAATGTTTAAGGGAAAGATAAATTTTACACAAACTTTTCCACAAAACTGAAGAATCAGAAACTCACAAATCTTTTCAGGAGGAAAAAAATATTCTAATAGCAGACTAGACATTTATTACCAAAAAATTACAGAACCATAGCCCTGACTAAAATAGGTACAAAAGTTCTAAACAAAATCTTAACAACTCGATTTGGAACATTATTATCAGGAACAGAAGATAGAAATAAAAGCAAAACTTAGATGCACTTGGAATATAGTCAAGCATCGGATCTACTAAACTCAGCATTTGGTAGTGATCTAGGTATTTAAATGAATTGCCTTGTTTTATTTTAACAAGGCTTTGAAGTATGTTTGCATTATTCTCCTCTTGCCTTAGCCTCCTGAGGGCTGGGGTTACAGGCATGTGCCACCATATTTGGTTATTTTACTACTTTTTGAATGAAGTGTGGAAATCTCACTTTATTTAGGTGCCTTTATCATATCCATTTTTAAATACAGTTGTTGGGGAATTGGTTGGTATCATTCTTTATTGTTCTAAGTCACCAAAAAAAAATTATAAAACTCACAAGAGAAAGGACAGACTGTTTCATTCTCTGTGGCCATGAGCTTTCTGTCCCATCTCCCTTCCTGTGTACTGTGGTTCTTCTTTTATCATTTTCTTTCTGCCTGAAGAGCTTCCGTTAGCCAGGAGGGCTGCTGGTGATGTGTTCTCTCCCTTTCTTTGTCTGAGAATTTCCACCTTCTCCTTTATTCCTGAAGGACACTTTGTCCACATGCAGCACTCACAGTTAACAGCTCTTTTTTCTCAGCAGTTGAAAGAAGCTGTGCCTTTTCTTCCGGCCTCCATAGTTCCAGAAGAGAAATCTAGTGTCATTTGAATTACTGTTCCCCCATTGGCATCATGTCACTGTCTTCTTGCCTCTAGTTTTAACACTTTAATTATGATGTGTGCTGGCAGGACTTTCTTTGAGTTTTGCCTGTCCAGTGTTTGCTCAGCCTCTTGAATCCATATGACCAATTTCCCAGATTTGGAAAGTTTTCATGCCCTTTCCACCACATTCTTTCTCCAAGCCTCCAATGAGAGCAACTATTATTTTATTTCTCCATGAATTTTGCTTATGGCCTCCCACCCCAAGACTTTACTTTTCGGTGTTCTACTCAGTCCTCCTTCCCTTGCTTGCTCAGGCTGTGTCACTCTGTAGTTCTGCTCCAGCTGGTCGTGTCCTGCCGTCTGCGTTACACTGTTGAACTCACCCAATTTTTATATTTGTGTTTTTAGTTTATAATTTTCATCTGATCATTTTTATGAGTTCTTTGTGTTTGCTGAGAATTAATTTTTACTGCTTGGTTCAAGGGAATTTGTAAGATTGTTTAAGCATTTTTATGGTGACTGCTTCTTTTAGTCTACTTAGTATATACCATAATCCTAGCACACTGAGAGGCTGAGGCGGAGAATTGCAGGTTCAATACCAGCTTGTACAACTTAGCAAGGCAGATCTTATCTCAAAATAAAAAAAATTAAGAAAAGACTGTTCCCCTATAGGCATAAAACCGTGGACTGGGTGGACAACTAACATTTATATTTTTACAGTTCAGATGCAGGAAAGTCTAAGATCAAAGTGCAGGACAACTCAATTTCCATGAGGCTTCCTGTCCTTAATCCCTTCTCTGATTGGTCACAATGGGTGAGGAACACTATGAGCCTGTAGGTGTTTCCGTAGGAGAACACCCCTCCTATCAAATCAAGATCCTACCCTTATGAATTTAGTCCCCATTATTCCTAAATATAGTGACCCTGGGGTTGAAGCCTTCAGCATAGTAGTTTTGGTAGGACACCACTCAGAGTATAGCACAGCTTTAAAACTCTTACCAGAGCTGGGTGTGGTGGCATGCACCTGTAATTCCAACACCCTGGGAGGCTGAGGCATGAGGATAGGAAGTTCAAGTCCATCCTGCACAACTTGGTGAGTTTGTGAGACCCTGTCTCAAAATATGAAATGAAAGAATGACTGGGGATGTACTTCCATGTGAATGTTCTGAGTTCAGTGTCCATTAATACAAACAAACACATGAAACAATCTTTGTTAGATAATTGCAACATCTGCAATCTCGTGGTATTGTGCTCATCTGGTCATCTTTTCTCACTCAAGTTGTGAGTTTCTTGGTCCTTGTCATGATGGATGATCTTTACATTTTATTCTGGACCTTTTGTCTATTACATTCTGGAACTCTGGGTCCTATTTACATATTTTGTTTTCCTACACAATTACTCTGCCTGGGTTTAGCTTGTAAGTCTTGGTTTACTCAGGGGCTGTTGTTCCAGTGACAGTTTGGTTTTAAAATCCATGTCCTGTTATTTTGATTTTACTAGGTTGATGTGGGGGCTCTCCTGGTTTCTGCTACTGCTATGTGAGGTGAGAGGCAGAAGGGAATTTTCTAGGTGGAGCCAGTAATTGTCTCTCCATGGGAGCTATCTTAGTTACTTTCTCAATGCTGGGAAAAAATACCAAATTAAAGGAGGGAAGGTCTATTTCAGCTCACAGTTTGTAGAGGTTTCAGTCTGTGGTCAGTTGGTCTGTGGTCCAAAGCAGGATGGTGTGGAGGAGAGGACTGATGGAGAAGAAACAGTCCATGTCAGGGTAGGCAGGAAGCAGAGAGGGATCGAGGGAGGAAAAAGGATATATGGCCTCCAGCCATGCCCCAGATCTCCAATCTCTTCCTACTAAGTTTCACCTCCCGGCATCACACCTAGCTATACACCCATCAGTAGACTAATCCAGTGCCACACACCCATGGTCCAGTGTCACACACCCATGATCCAGTGTCATACACCCTTCATCCAGTGCCATATACCCTTGATCTAGTGTCATACACTCATGATCCAGTGCCACAGGCCCATGATCCAGGGCCACACACCCATGATCTAGTGTCACACATTTATGATTCAGTTATCTCCCCAAAGCCCCACCTATGAGTACATTAGGCTTTGAGGGGACGTCTAGACACAAGCCATGACACAGGACAATCTAGTAGGACCCTCCCCAGGACCCTCCCCTGTGCTCTGCTCTGCCCTCCTCTCCAGGTTTCTGTGGAATTTCTGCACAAGGGAGTAAGATTTCAACCTTACCTTGAGGACAAAAGTTCTTCCCAACCCAGGCAGCTTCTTGGGGCTAGTCCTTCTTCCGGTTCTTTCTGCTTGCCCCTTTTACATTCCTTTCACATTCTTCCCTGTTCCCACCATTCAGACTTGGGGTAGTTCCTCTGTCAGATGGATGCTCAGACCACATTTCCTAGAGTTGCACATTGGTTGCTTATTTGTCAGGACTGTTGAAAGGATGGTTGGTTTTGCTGTACTCTGACAGCTTGTCTCTACTACCACTCTCCAAGCCCTTCTGCACAAAGCTCTGGTTTCTGTGGGATGTGCCTGCCGTCCTGAGCCCAGGCAAGGTGGGGACGCAGCATCATGTTCTGCAGAGATGGCTTTGATTCCATCACAGTTGCCGTTTTAGTGACAAGCAAGAAAAATGGTTGTCTCCTCTTTTAGGACTTTTGAAACAGGAGTTCTAAAGGATTTCAGAAAGGCGTTTTGAGTTTTAACATTGCAAACAGGCTATTTGGCTGGGTGAGAGGAATCTATAAATGGGTCCTATTTTAGCTCATGTTGCAGAGGCTGGCTCAGAAGAAAATGTTCCTTAATTGCAGTTGATAGGACTGTGTAATATCAGAACAGGGGAAAACACTAAAGAACAGCTTGTCCCAAACCTCCTATGTTGCCCATGCAAAAATAGGACTTATGTAAATGAAGGTTTACATAAGATTACAAAGAAGTTAGTAGTAAGTGAGCAGTGTGGCATAAGGGTTAAGCATTTTTAACTTGGTTCAGAGGGCCTGGATTCAAATTCTGCCTGTGCTGCTTTCTGTCTGTATGTTTTTGGACCCAAGCCCTTCCCCTTGTCTAATTTTATCTCTTCAGTGGTGATCTAAGCATTCATTAAGATAATCGGTGCTCAATAAATGTATCTCCTGCTGTACCAGTTAAGCTCAGAAGGCTTCCTGCTCCATCGAGGCAAACAAATTATTCTTCCTCTATTAGAGGAAGAATAGTTTTGTGTTTATTCATTAAACATTTGCTGAGCACCTGCTGTGTGCAGCGACCCTGAAGGCACAAAGAGTAACAAGAAGTCTGCTCCGCCCTATAGGCTTGCTGCCTGCAGGGGAGACAGTCCCAGAGCCAGTGCCGAGGGACAGAGAAGGTGTGTGGAAACCTCATGGCACAGGAGGGAGCAGGTGGCTCTCCTGCCTTGGGAAATATGTTTTGGGATCATTTTATTTTAATCTCCTTGCTCCAGGATGTCTGGCCCTAAGCAGTGAATGGTGGTGAGGTAATTACCCAATCATTTTTAGAAATTAAGATTTGTGATGTGATAAAATGCTTCTGTCTACATAGTCCGGGATTCCCCCAGGAGATCAGGGTCTTGGGGGCGGAAAGGGCTCCTCCTCCCAGACATGGCATCTCGTCTGCACAGGTGAACATCAAGCTAAGATTCATTTTGCAGCAATTTGACTGAAGTTCATTCAGACTCAGTTTGCAGTTTCATTGTCAAAAATATGGGACATCTGGATTTAGGAACAAGTTCTCCATAAAGGAAGGATTAGCTTAGGAAGAAGTGTGTTCTAAGAGAAATGAAGAAAGCTATAGGAGAACCAGGGACGAAGATGGTAATTTGACTTATTAAACCAGGACCATGGCAAACCTCTGATCTAGGCTTAGAAAATGGAAGTGAATGTGACCATTGGATGAACAGAGAACCCCGGTCACAGGCTGGTTTGTTAGTGACAGGGTGGTTTCAGGCGCAGCACACAAATTGCCTGGTCCATGAACTTGAGAGGAGGATGGCAAAGAGTGAGAGACAGGCAAACTTGAGGTGACATATGACGGTCACAAGCAGCAAGCTGAGGAGAAGGACAGGGACTTTGTGCTATGGAAACCAGAAGGTGTTTATTTTTTATTTTAAAGAGACAAAAACCAAGAAGAAAGATGAAAAAGAAACCCCAATAAAAATGATACAGGATTTCAAAGCAAGATGTTAGGAAATTAATAATGGTTGTTTGTTTATATTGCATATTGTTATCTTCAAAGTAGTTGCTCAGATGACCAGATATAGGCATGCAAACCTGATCAAACAATCTAAGCACCAACTGTTCCTTTCAATGAACTAACAGAAATCAGTCGTACAATTATCTTAGTTACCTTGTGTGTGTGCGTGTGCATATATATATATATATATTTCCCCTTTCTTTTTTTTCTCCTTTCCTCCCATCCCATTGTTCTTTCTTTTTGAGCAATTTCTTTCCCTTTACCAATAGCTATTGTACCTTTTGAATCTTATTTACTCTTCCTGCTTTTTACACTAGGAAGACAATACGAAGTTTACACATGTGATTCTGATTCATTTCACTTATGAATATGATCTCTAGATGCATCCATTTACCTGTAAAAGCCTTGAGTTGATCTTTCTTTATAGCTGAGTTGTACTCCATTGCATAAAAATACTGCATCTCAGAAGGTGTTTATTGTTAAAGGAGACACTGCTCGGATGAACTTTTGGCTATTACTGATGTCAATTAATTGTGTGCTTTTTGTATCTCTATTTGAAGGAATGGGGGAGCGAAACACTTATACAATGTCAGTTTTCTTGTGCCAAAGTAGCCCTTACATATATATCCTTAACTGAGAGTGCTTTATGGTAGTGTTCTTAGAAAGGTCTATTTATGGCCATATGATGAGGGATTCCAATCTGAGCACAGCTTAGAGAAATGCCATCGAAATTATATTGCGAGAGAGATCCGGGGAAGATGGCGACCGGGTGAGCGGCAAGGGAGCGAACCTCCTTAATAAACACCACCAGCTCGAGACAGACTTGGTGAGCGTGAATCCCGGAACCTCGGCTGGGAAGTTTAAACTGGGCATATTTCTCTGAGATGCCGGGGGAGATGTGGTAGGGCGGACCAGGCTGCCGGGGCGAGACGTGGGAAAGTCCCAGACGCTGGGAGCCGGGGACGATCCCCGCAGGGTAGAAGCGGGGATCGGTCCAGGCGCAGTGGGAGCGCGGCCGCCTCGGGCCCTCCCACCCCCCCCCCGAGCCGGTGCAGCCCCCCGG